>CATIWK010319711.1:0-10820 GCA_949634005.1 Mallotus japonicus | reverse complement strand
TAAATTCTCTAAAAAATCCTAATAAATAAATTAAATTAAAGTTTAAATTTATTTCACTAGCCAACACTTGAATTACATGATTACTTCATGATCAATTCACTAGCTAATCACAATCAATGGTAAATTGCTCTAATGTACCTTATGCCTCTTTCGAGATCAATTAAGTATACCCAAATAAATTGGTACCTATTTTCATGGTCAATAAGTTAATTAAGGTTTGTTAAGCTTTCTAGCAATTTATTTTATTCCCGAGGAATCGCCTACTTTTATGATCGAATTACCTTAAGTCTTGTGAGCTATAAGCTAACAATTCATAGAATTTTCATCGACATTAGATCACACGTTAATCAACCATAAAACAAATGTAAGGAAAATTAAACCAACTCACAAAATTGATTGAAAAATCAATTCATTGAATAGAAATAAAATCCCCATAATTAAGTGCTTACTAACTGCACAAATCCAAACCCTAAAATGGTTTAGTTACTCATAATAAATTGTTCTAATACTACAAAGAGATTAAACATGATACAATAGATAGAAGAAGAAATAAGAAAAGAAAAACTCGGTAAAGCAATCTTCAATCTTCAATCCTCCTTAAACTCTTCAACCCCACACTTGAATTCTTTGGTAGCCGTCTCTATCCCTTTTCTAAGTGTCCAAATTTCCTTTTTATAGAAATTACAACAAAATTCGTCCAAGGACCAAATATGCTATTTTGCACCTTCAAATCCTTGCCCCATGAGGATTTTAACCTCACAAATTAGCTCCTTAAATTATAGCTTGGATCCTGAATACTCTAGGATTGCAAAATTTCCTAAAAAGCATACCAAAAAGAAATAAATTAACTAGGAGAAAATAAAACTAAGCTAAATAACTAAAATCCTAATAAAACACTAATTATAAACTAAAAATTAGACAAATTTTAATTAAGTACTAATAAATGGCATAAAAATTAAACAAAAAACTAATGTGAAAATGACACTAACAAATTTTCCCACACTTAGATCTTGTTTGTCCCAAGCAAGAGACACAATAAAACACTAAATCATAGATTACTCAACCACAACCAAAGACGCCAAACTTTCAAGATATGCAATTTCAACAACACCAACCCAAAAATGCCTATTAATGAGGATAATTAGACAAAAATATCCAATATGCAAACAATTTACTAAACACAACCCAAGCACTTGCTCTTTTAGTGATTCAATAGGCATTTCAATTATAAATAACAAAATAAAATAAAAACAAATTAGAATCATGATAGTATCACGGGGTTGTGTGTGTGTGTGTGTATATATATATATATATATATAGGAGTGCATTTTACATTCCATCTCACTTTTACTATTATTTTTAATTTACAACCCCAATCAACTCCATTTTTTCTCTAAACTAATATAAATAATTGAAAGAAAGAAACTACGCCTATATCATTATCTCAAAGCCATTGCTTAGATCATGAAACTTAAATCATCTACACATAAAAATCATGTTCAACCATCTTTAACAATAAAAATCCTCAATTTTAGTGCTATCAAAACTACACCCTTATCTGCTTATTATCCTTAATCAAGAATTAAGTAATCCACATAACTCAAAAAAAAAAAAAAAAGATGCAAACACATGCAAAAACACAAATGAAACTTCTTAGTTAACCATAAATGAAATCAAACCAGGCATACACAATTCGAGAATAAAAAACACAACTAAACAAGCTTCACCTCCAACCCCCCCCCCCCCCCCCCCCCAACCAAAAAAAAAAAAAAACATTAAATTTCACATTATCCTCAATGTGAAAGGACTAAACAAACAAAATCATAAGAATAAACAAAAGAACAATTATATAAAAGAAAAGGAAAGAATATATGCTCCTTTAGTACGAACTCGATAAAAATAGAGATGGCACTTCGACTCCAAAAACCTCGATATATTTCACTCATTTGTAGTGGTGGTAGGCTTGTTCCTTTTTCATGAAGTGTAGTCATTCATCCACCCAATCGATCTTTTCCTCCAAGCACTTATTGTGAGCATCAATAACATCTAAGCATTGTAACATTTATTGCCATCCTATGATCTCGGAGTCTTGAGCACTAAATTGAGGAACGACTTCGGTTTCGGCTTTCTCTTCTTCTTCATCCTCTTCCTCATCCTTATCACATAGAGTTATATTTGCTATATCTCCTTGCTGAAGATGGAAACACTTCTTTATTGATGGCTCCCACAATTGCATTGCACTAGTGATGATCTCCACGTGAAGTAAAATATTTGAATTCAACTCTCTCGTGCACAACAACTTATATTTGGTGTTTGTAGGATCAAAAACACCAAAGTGGACTGCCAAACGTGTCATAATATGTTTAATAGAGAAGGTGCTCTTGGACGTTTCAAAACATATACCAAACTTTAAAACATAAAATAGGTCGTAAAGACCTTGTTAGTATGTAAACACCATAATAAAAGCAATTCTTGACCTGAGACTTTATTACTTTCTAACTTGTCAAAATAATTGCGTGATACATAAATTTATGTAAAATTAGATACCTATGGTCTAAAATTAAGAAATTGGGTGTTTTAGTACTACCTAAAAACGGTCCTCCTTGATAAAAATTACCACATCTCGTTTGCATTAAATTTTTTGGGCGAGGGGCATATAAACCATCCTTAAGGAACCCAGATGCATCATGCATCGCATTATAGTCAATTCCAAATTCTTGGCATAAAAATTGACATGGTAATTTAGTTGTTCCCTTATTGCAAACCCTCAAAGTGGTATAAAATTCTAAAAGCAACTCCCTATACGTATAAAATTTAGCACTAGCTAGCTTTGTCCACTTTAATTTGCTAAGCATGCCATCAATTTTCTTTTTAATTTTGAAGTTTCAAGACTAGAGAAATTAAGGAATTTACAAAGTGATTGATAAGAGAAGCATACCTTACACTTTCCTCATAATTGTAAATGGGGTATTGAGCATCAAATTGAGAGGCAAGGTTCTCTAGCTGAGGTTGTGACCCTTCTCCTTCTTGAATAATGTTCTTCCCCTTTTGAGCCATAGTATTTACTTTTGGCATGGTAGAAGGATGAATTAATGAAGAAGAGTGATTGGATACTATGAAATTAAAGGAAAGTGATGGAGGAAATGCATGAATTTGATAATAAAAAGATGGAGAAAGTGGAGAGGAAAAAGGGAGAAGGAGAAAGGGGTTAGGGATTTTAAAAAGAATGAAAGGGGAGAAGGGGATAATAAGGAATTTAAAGAAGGGGGGAAGGGAAATAGGAATAATATAAGGGAGAATTGAGAATATAGGGTTTTGAAAGGGAAAAGGAGAATATGGGAGAAGGAAAGTAAGGATGGTAATGAAAAGTTTAATAAATGGTGATTCTTATTTGAATCAGGTGTTTCCCCTTTTTGGTTTTTTTATATATATGGTTTGTCGCGATCACATTGCTCTAAGAGATTGCAGGATAAAGTTGAATCTTGAAAAGTGTGTCTTTACAGTTAGAGCTGGAAAGTTCTTAGGATTCATGGTGTCTCAAAGAGACATAGAGGCTAACTGAGAACAAATCTAGGCCATCTTGGATATAGCACCTCCTACAATAATTCATGAAGTCTAAAAGCTTAATGGTCAAATTACAACCCTGGGCATATTCATCAGTTGCTTGGTAAAAAGGTGTTTGCCTTTCTTTAAGACCTTGAAATATTTATAAAATTTCAAGTGGAAAGAAGAATGTCAAAAAGCCTTTGAAGGGCTTAATATTTTCCTTAATTCACCTCCTTTATTGAGCAAACCGAACTATAGTGAGACTTTATATTTATACTTGTCTACTACTAATGAAATAGTTATCTCTGTGTTGATTAGGGAAAAAAAGGAGGAGCAAATGCCTATATATTATATCTCCAAAGTCCTTAGAGGAGTATAACAAAGATACCTAGTCATTGAAAAGGTGGCATACGTAGTAGTCATTTTCGCCTTAAAGCTCAGAACTTACTTTTAATCACATACCATAGTAGTAAGGACAGATCAATCTTTAAGAAATGTCCAATAGAAAGCCAAAACCTCTGGAAGATTGGTTGAATGGGCAATCCGGCTTTGAGAGTTTGACATTATATATGATCCCAAAAAAGCATTGAAGGCTCAAGCGTTGGCAGACTTTGTAGTAGAGATGATAGACTTGCAGAAGGAACAAGTAGAACAACAACAATGAAAAGAAAAGCATTGTTGGAAACTCTTTGTAGATAAAGTTGTTGGGTCCAAAGGAGTGGGAGAACTGAGCAGCCATAGTCCTCCAATGACCAGAAAGGGTAAAAATAGAATACATGGTACACTTAAACTTTTGTACCAATAACAATGCTGCCGAATATGAAGCCCTTATAACAGGACTCTCTATAGCTAAAGAGGTTCGAGCTGAATGTCTTGTAATATGCAGTGACTGTCAATTTGTAGCAAATCAAATAAAGGGTAATTTTGTAGCTAAAGAACCACAAATGGCGAAGTATTTAACCAAAGTTAAACAATTATTGTAAGAAGTAGAGGATGCAGAAGGAGAATGGTCCTTGTAACAGGTTCCAAGAGTTAATAATGGAGAAGCTGATGCTTTAGCTAAAATTGCAACTATGGATGCTAATCTATCTAGAGGAGTCTTAAAGGAAGTCCTAGAGTATTCTAGCCTAGAGGCTCTATAGGCATTTACAGCTTCCATTGAGCCTAATTTGATGACGCCCATAATCCAATATATGTTTGAAGGTATACTCCCTTCAGATGATAGGGAAGCCAAAAGAGTTATTAGAAAATCTAAAAATTACTCTTTTTTAGAAGGGATTCTGATATGAAACCTACCTATTATAGAGATAGAACGCACATCCAACTTTGATAGAGCTAAATCCCTTGCTTATTAGATGGAAGCAAGGTACTTAGCTATTAATAAATGAACAATCACACAATCCTAAGTTTAATCTAACCTAGCAATTGTAGCGAAAGGTAGAAGTGAAATAATCCAAGCAAACTTGCAAAGTTTCAAAAGAAAAAAGATGAGAAAAATCTCACTTAATTGATTAAAATTCAACAACTTAATGTTTATAGCCCCAAGATGGCTATTTATAATAAAACCTTAATAAGGAACAAAGTTGGAAACAAATAAACTTCCTAAACATCAAAAAGGGTAACTTAGAAAAATAAAGAATTTTGGCCTGATGTCAGACACGGCTGTGTTGGAAAAATGACACGGCTGTGTCACACTGGTTCATGCAGACAAGTTGGACAGAACACGAATCAAACAAGGCTATGTCAGATGTTTGACACGGCTATGTTAGAATTAATACGATCGAATTAGCCAAAATTATCTTCATAAAAGGTTGTATCTCTTGTCTTATCTTTCCACAACATTTTGAACCACCTTAATCTAACTTCTGTATCAAAAGTTATGGCCAAAATACTGAAGCATGCTACCAAGATATGAATTTATGCGACTTGATCTTGTCTTGAATGAAAGTTGACTTATTAGCTTGAACGACTCTTACAATCTTTATCTTTGGTAGCTAGGATCATTTTATTGCCTCCCTCTTAAAGATTATTCATCCTTGAATCATAGCCATCTTCTAAATTGGAGATATGTAAATGTCCTCCAGGATCAAACATAAAATGTTTGGTTGAAAACTATATCTTCACAACATGTATTGCAACACTTATTTTCTGAATGAAGTATGTCAATATGATAAACTTGTTCAAAACAAAAAAACTAGGCAATTGATTGAGAATTTTATTAGTGACAAATAAAACATCCATGTACATAGGTACAGGTATAGGTTGACTCACATCTCTCATTTTTGCACAAATATTTATTTTCTTTTCACTCATGCCTTGCTTGTTTTCTCTCACCAAGTGTTTCCCATTTTCCTTAATTTTCTCACTCAACTTATTTTTAGCACTCAAATCTCTTTTTTCTTTTCTCTCAACTTCATAGGTTTCCCTCCCCAGAGCATTCCCAAATGAAGATGAAAACTCTTCACTTTGTTGATTACTGTACATGTCTTCAATAATTGTTTTGGTGGTAAAGTTTCAACTTGGCACTCTTCCTCACTACTCTCCTCCTTAACTTGTTGCTCAACCAATTCACTAACTTTAACACCTTTACTTTCCTTGGATTCACGCACTATTATTGTCTCCTAAAAAATAACAACTTCTTTTTCACACTTCTCTTTATGAATAATGCTCTCCTCTATAGTTTGATCACATAATTTATGCTCATGTTTCTTCTCATGATCACTCAACACCACTTCAATATTAGCACCACTCTTATTATTAACCTTATTACTCCAACTTTCTCTCTCTAAAACAAGTGTAATTACATCCTTCAAAGACAAAGAAAGTTGCAATTGTACTACGAAATCAAGATCTTGTCTAATTTCACTCTTAAGCCTACTTATGAATCTTGCAAATTTTTGCCCTTTATATTCACCTAAATCACTTGCAATTACAAACAACTTAAACTCTTTAGCATAATCTTTAACACATAATTCATCACCTTGTTTAAGCCTTTGTAATTTAAGATAGTATTTATCTCTAACATTATGAGGAATAAAATGTTTAGTCATTAACCTTTTCATTAATTCCCAATTTCTAACCTCACTATTCCCATTCTCTTTCAACAATGCCATCAAATCTTCCCACCATACAGTAGCATGACCTAAAAACTTATGAGAAGCAAGTTTACACTTTTGGAAATCACTTATTACAAGAGAATCAAATATCTCCTCCATTTGTTGCACCCATTCGAAGTAAACATAAGGATCTTTTCTACCTAAAAAATAAGGCATATCCATACTAAAAATCACGATAGAAAAGATATATAAAAGAAATCCTCACAAAGCACTCCATTACGTGTTTACACTCAAGGATGTGAATGCTCTCGTGTTTCAGTTAATTTTTTTTTTGTTTTTTTAATCTAAGAAGAATTAAGAAGAAGAAGGAAAGATTTATGAATGAAAATTAAAGATAAATAACCAAACCTTGAAGTTTGACTCTGATACCAAACCAATACGAACCTTACCTATTATAGAGATAGAACGCACATCCAACTTTGAATATTAGCCCAAGGATCATCAAGGATAGGTTGTATTGATGGAGCTAAACCCCTTGCTTATTAGATGGAAGTAAGATACTTAGTTATTAATAGATGAACAATCACACAATCCTAAGTTTAATCTAACCCAGCAATTGTAGTGAAAGGTAGAAGTGAAACAATCCAAGCAAACTTGCAAAGTTTCAAAAGAAAAAAGATGAGAAAAATCTCACTTAATTGATTAAAATTCAACAACTTAATATTTATAGCCCCAAGATGGCTATTTATAATAAAACCTTAATAAGGAACAAAGTTGGAAACAAATAAACTTCCTAAACATTAAAAAGGGTAACTTAGAAAAATAAGAAATTTTGGCCTAACGTCAAACACGGCTGTGTCAGAAAAATGACACGACTGTGTCACACTGGTTCATGCAGACAAGTTGGACAGAACATGAATCAAACATGGCTATGTCGGATGTTTGACATGGCTATGTTAGAATGAATACGATCGAATTAGCCAAAATTATCTTCCCAAAAGTTGTAGCTCTTTGTCTTATCTTTCCATAGCATTTTGAGTCACCTTTATCTAACTTTTGTATCAAAAGTTATGGCCAAAATACTGAAGCATGCTACCAAGATACGAATTTATACGACTTGATCTTGTCTTGAATGAAAGTTGAGCATGAACGACTCTTACAATCTATATCTTTGGCTAGGATCATTTCAGATTCTCTATAAGCAATCTTATAATCAACAGTGGTTAAAAAGTGTTACTGCAGATGATAGATAATATGTCTTAATCTGTGGAGCCCATGAGGCAACTGACTTTTTACCTCAAAAAGCAAAAATGCAGGGCTACTTCTTGCCAATAATGCTGAAGGATACTAAGGACTTGGTCAAGAAATGTGAAAAATGTCAAAGTTTTGTTAGAATCATGCATCAACCTGTAGCAATTCAAATGCTTATAGGAATTGTTCGGCCTTTTGTGCAGTGGGGTATAAATATTCTAGGACATTTTCCCATAGCTACAAGTTAGAGGAAGTTCCTGGTTGCAGCCATCGATTATTTCACTAAGTGGGTGGAAGCTGAGCCTCTGGCTACCACTACCCCAAATAAAATTAAAGACTTTTTTCACAAAAGCATTATATGAAAATTTGGTATCACATCAAGCCACCTTACCTGTCCATCTTCCCATTGGTAAGCTCAAGGAAACGAAATTATCACCTACATAAATAATTTGCTTAAACATCAACACAATTAATTTTACACTCTTGTTACATATTATATAAATTGTAACAATTGTTGAAATTTTGCGTAAAATGATCAATGATTAAAATTGTGTAAAATCTATTAATTATCTGCAAGCATGTGTAATTTTCCACTAAAAATAAAGAGAGATAAAAAATTAAAAAACTAGTCGTCTATTCACACATTGCGCGGAATACAGATAGTATATATTTTTTAAAATAATTAATTAAATAATTTTAATAAATTATGAATTACAAATTAATCAAGTAATTTATAATAGCATAAACTTAAAAAAATATTATATTAATTTATTTGGTTACTTTTTACTAATAAAAATAATAATAATTAATTTAAAATTTATTAATTTATTCAAGTAATATATATATAATTTATTTATTTAATTTTAATAATTTATATTTATATTTAATTTTTATTATTTATATTTATTATATTATAATTTATATTTAATAATAATAATAATATTTAAGAATAATAATTTAATATTTAATAATTTAATAAAACTTTAATTATATAATTATTTATTAATTATTTAATTTTAATAACAATATAATAAAATATTATATTAAATATTAAATATTAAATTAAATTAAATTAAATTAAATATTATATTAAATTAAAATATTAAATTAAATTTTATATGGGATTTTTACAGAAATGCATATAAAAATGAAAAACTTTTGAAAAGTACAAAACACGGAAAAGTTTTTCAAATACACGTAAAGATGGTAAAACCTTTTTAAAAATACGGTCTTTTTCTTCTTCTTCTTCTTGTTATTCTTTTTTTTAGATCATATCATCCACACCTAATTTGAAAGCAACAACAAAAACACCTAATTCTTCTTCTTCTCTTTACTCTATTTTTTTTTTCCGTTAGATTTCATAAAAAAAAAAAATCCACACCTAATTCATATTAAAAAAAATCCAAATCTGGTGGATTGACTCAAAAGAGAGCAGAGAGAGAAAGTAAAAGAAAAAGATGAGCTAAGTGAGTGACGTTAAGAGTTAAATTGTATTTTGAGTTTTGTTTTGTTTTTTTTTTTTTTTAAAAGAAGAGTTTTCATGGTTAAAAATTTGAACTTTATAATTGTTTTAGGCATTGAAATTTTAGTGTTGTAATGACTATGGTTTGATTTGTTTGGATTTATACGAGTGTGTGCTTTCTTTTTCTGGTTGTTTTGGTGGTTATTTTGACGTTTGTTTTTCTTTTTGTTGTTTTGGTTGTTTTAGTTGGTTCATTTCTCAATTTTTATGAAGTTGTTTTATAATGGTTTTTTTTTGTTGTTTTGGCAGTCGTTTTTATTTTTTTTCAGTTGGTTTTTTTACAATTTTATGAGCTTGTAGTGATTTTTTGATTGTTTTCATGGTTGTTGTTTTAGTTATTTTCATGGTTGTTTTGAAAAAAACCATGAAAACAACCAGAAACAACCATGAAAAACAACTAGAAACAAAACAACCTCATAAAACTAGTGTGCACGATCCAGTTTGGTTTGGAGAATGCAATTCTCTGGAACTACTCCAAATTTTTGGTTCAGTTCAAATTGGAGATTAAAATTTTTGGTTCAATTCGGTTCGGAGACCGATTTTTCTTCAAGTTAAAATTTTCAAGTCAAATCAGTTCGTAGATCGGTTCTTCTACAAAAAAAATAAATAAATATATAATTCAAATTAAAATATTAAACTACGAACCATTTTATAATTTTATTATAAAATTAAATGACTTTTTATAATTTATCATTATTTTTTACTCTCAAAATTTTATTAAAATTTTTATAATACACTCTAATATGCCATACAATTATTATATTTTTATGAAAATTTTATATAAATAATATATCATAAAATAATAATAACAGCACCATAGCTATTAAAAAAATATTATATTACAATTTTATTATTGAAGGTGAATTTAAAATTTTCAAAATAAATTGTAATCTAATTTTCTAAAATGCTATTTATCAATTTAATATTTTATTTTTGTGATTTACCATAATTTTATTGATGAGTGAAATTTTTTATTCCAAATAATTAAAATGACATTATTTTAAATTACATGTTAAATTAGTAGGTCCAATATTAATAAATTTAATATAATTATTGCAAAAATCTTTATAATATATATGTATATAACTCTAATTCAATTAAATTATCGGTTCTAGTTTCGGTTCTTCGGTTCAATAAAATTCGGAGCGGTTCGGGACGGATATTGGTTTGGAGATTTCAAATTATCCAGATCCGTCCCAATAAAAATTTCCAGGACGGTACTTCGGGACAGTTTGAGTTCTCCAAGACTCATGCTTAGCCCTAATAAAACATAAAGCTGAAATAAAAATAAATAAAAAACAATTGTCAAAACAACCATAAAAAAAACGTTGTAAAAATGAAAAGATTAAGAAAAAAGTAGATAAAAATAAAAAGAAAAAAGAAACTGGAAAAACAACATAAAAAACAACCAAAAAACAAAAAAATAAAAATAAAAATAATTCAAG
>CATIWK010319663.1:0-10057 GCA_949634005.1 Mallotus japonicus | reverse complement strand
TCTAAAAAAAAACACTATAGTTCCTATATAATAGCAATTTTAACGTTAAATACTTCCTTGATAATAGGAGCATAACTGCATAACGTTAAATTTATTGTTTTAACATTATAGTATTAAGATCTTTTATATAATTAACGGTAAATTTATGCGATTTATATATTTAAACTAAAAAAAGTTTATGCTCTATATTTTAAACTAAAAGAGTTTAACATCAAGTACTCCTATTGTATTATTTTGAAGAGCTTATTATTATTATTATTATTATTTATCAATTGAAAAGGATTTAGTTTCTAAACTTGAATATAAAAATTTAATTAGAGATTTTGCATTTCAAAAGGTAAGAATAAATTTTAACATTTTATTTATATTATATTAAAAAGCATTTTGCCTTTGTTCAAAAAAAATTTTTTTTTTTTGCCTAGGGCCCCCAACATCCTTGAGCCGGCCCTGGTATAGAAGGGTTTGAGTTATAAATTAATTAACCTATTTAAAATACGAATAAAATCGGATCCCATTTAAACACGTATTAACTCATATATTTATTGAGTATTTTTTTTTTTTGAAGAACATATATTCATTGAGTTAGTACGTTAAAATATATCATAAGTTAGTATGTTAAAATATATCATATACTAAGATGATAACACATAAAAATTTGAATTATTATACAAATATTATTAAATATTAAGTAAATAAAATTAAAATATTAAATATAATAAAAATTTATGTATCTATAATAATATTATAGAGCTTTGATGTAAGCTACTATTGTCAATTATGTTCATAGAACTGCATAGTTTTAGCATAAATTAACAATATCATTAATAAAATTCATATTATAAATTAGCATTCATATTATAAATTAGCATTCACACTAATTAAAGGTAATTTAAATACTAAGTAAATATTAAACAATGCTTAATTTATATTAAGTAAATAAGCATGATACAAATATTAAAATTATATAATTTTGATTTAAATTAGTTTAAATTATTTTATTTTTTTATATAATAAATTATACATTAGTAAAACGTTTGTATAATATATTATATTTAAATAAAGGGAAAAAGTCCAATTTGCACCCTGAGTTTTTGACCTAAGAGCACATTGGCCCTCTGTTTTTTTTTTTTTTTGCCCAATCGGAACTTCTGTTTTGAAAATTGGAACATATTGAAACTTTATTGATTACAATCACATCCTATAACTTTCTTTTAGTACAAGTAAGTCCTGTAAACTAATAAAAAACTAATTTTAACGGATACTAGCAAATAAAATTGATAATTTTTTTTAGAAATATATATAACCTAATTATAAAATTTAAAAAGTTTTTGAACCTATAAAATAATTTTTTAAATTTTTTGTAAAATTTTTAAAACTTTAAAATTAAGTGATATAAATTACAAAAAAATGACCAAATTTATTTGTTAATGTAAATAGCAAATTGATAATTGACCTAAAATTTAATTTTAATGGTTGAATAAAATTTTTAAAATTTTATTCATTAATTTAAAGTTATAAATCTACACAATAATTTTTAAACCTACACAATAATCGATGAATAAATTTTTTTTATTCAACTATTAAAATTAAATTTTAGGTCAATTATCAATTTGCTATTTATATTACTGAATAAATTTGGTCATTTTTTTTGAAATTTATATTACTTGATTGTAAAATTTTTAAAAATTTAAGAAAATTTTTCAAAAAAATTATTTTATAGGTTTCAAAACTTTTAAAATTTAATAATTAGGTTATGTGTGTGTGTGTGTATATATATATATATTTAAAAAAATTATCAATTTTATTTGTTAGTATCCATTAAAATTAGTTTTTTTTATAGGACTTAATTGTACTAAAAAAAAGTTATAGGATTTGATTGTAATCAGTAATGTTCCAATATTTTCCGATTTTCAAAACAAAAGTTCCGATTGGGTAAAAAAAAAAAAAAACCAGAGGTCCAATGTGCTATTAGGTCAAAAACCTAGGGTGCAAATTGGACCTTAGAAGGGGTGAATCTTAATCTTTGAATAAAAGCCCTAGAGGGGGGTGAATAGGGTTGATCAAAATTTTGAAGAAAGATTAGGAGGTAACTAAGAAATGAAGAGAAAATTTTCAGGAACAAGAACAAACAAATTAAGACAAGAAATTTTAGGAGTTCAGTTCCTCAATGAACCTACATCTCCATCTAACTTATCCTATGTTAGGATTTTTAATCTTCCACTGCAATCTTATTTCCAAGATTGAGTACACAAAAGTTTTAAAACTCAACTCTAACTTTACAGTAACAAAGCTTTTCTTGGCTTAGCTCTAACCAAAATCTCAAGTTCTAAGTGTTTTGATGGACAACATTTTAATCAATTCCTCTAGTTAAGTTCCTCACTTCTCTTTTTAACTCGAGAAAAAAGATGAATGAGAATATAATTTAGAACACACAATCCACACTCAAAAGATTTAAAGAAATACAATTAGAGCTTTGAATGCACAATAAATTCTAAGAGAAATTTGTCCAACCAACTATCTAACTTCTTAAATGAAGTTTCAGATGATGTTTTTATAATTAGAGATCAAAATATGGTTGTTGAAGTGCATTAACTTTGTCCTTAATCTTCTCCATGCTCATTTAATAAACATTTAACTTTTTATAGGAAATTCACTGCTTATGATCGTGACTATCCCCATCAAAATTGTGACCTCTAAATCACAATCGTGACCTCCAACAAAGTAGTCGACACAGCTCGAAACTGACCGTTGAAAAGTTGATAGATATACTGTGACCACCATCATGATCGTGATATTAGATCGCGATCACCATCATGATTGAGACCTTAGATCATAAAGGTCATTGTCTTCAATCTTTGGCTCAACATCCATCTTGATCAGGTTCGTGACTCAGCTCATGACAGCTTGATCACAATCGTGATCATACACCTCACAATCGTGATTTAGATTGTGAGGGTCATTGTTCGAGTTTTGGAAAAGGCTTCAATGGACTCTCGGTCGTGATCATTATTATCATGATCACCATCATGATCATTACAGAGATCGTGAGGGATCTTTTTTTTTTACTTAAGCATCTAGAAGGATTTGGATTGTGGTGATGCTCACGATCGTGACCTTGCTCGTGAGCATCACTATCTTTATAAGAAGCTTCATTTTCAAGCCTTGAATGAGCTTTATTTTGAACCTATCTTAAACAAACTTAAATCACACACATTAGTGATTCAAAATTGAATTTGTTAAAGTCAAAATAAGAGTAATTAAGAATTGATCATGTAAATGGTCAATAATCGTTTATTAAAATATTATTTACTATAATGTAATAATGTGTAAGAAATATTATTTATTTTAAAATTTTTAAATATTTTTATCTTTAAATATTAATACATTTTTCAAACGTATTAAATGGGACATAAACAGGTTGTGTCGCGTAACCAACTTTATAGACGTGTCTGGATTTGCGCTTAAAGTTTTGATACAATTAGTTAAATGGGTCATGTTTTGGGTGGACCCATTTACTTTCTGTGTTTATAACGTGAATTTAGTTGGAGATTGTTGGTCTCGTAGTGTGATATTTTGGTTAAAAACAGTTTTGTGGATTTTTGAGGGGTCTGTGGTGGAGCATAGGAATTGGGCTAATAGAAACACGCCATGTCCCATAATACATGGTCGTGTAGGTGACCGTGCATTTTGGTCCTGAGAGGAAAGTGACCCGAATCACGCCCGATGTTTGAAGGTAGGTTTGGTTCCCGAGAGGTACCTGGCCCAAAACACACTCATGTCTAAAATCATGTCAAAATGTTGTTTCTGTTCCAGATACATACATGGGCTGAAACACGATTGTGTAGCTCGTAGAATGGACATTTTAACTTTGCGCCTATTTTTTCTCCACTTATATTTTATATATTATTATACCAAAAGTAGGGCAAACGGTTTTGGAATATTACACTGCCTTAGCACTCCATTTGTATGCTCTTCTCACAATAATGGATTCTCTACTCTTATACTCACGGTTTTTCTCCGCCTTAGTGTTTTTCACATAGATCTTATGTCTACTTTTTTGCTTCTTTATTATTTGCCATTGTTTTATATTTATTTTCTGCATGTTCCTATAATATTACTATAATATATATGTCTTGATGCGATTCGTTTAAGACCCGCTGACATGAATTACTAGCACTAATCACAGTGTAGCTTTTTGTAAAAAAAAAAAATAATAATAACTCTAGTTGAAAAATGGAACCACAAGATAGTTATGTATACTTTCCTCTTAAATATACATAATTTTATTTTGTTTATAATTTAGTACTTTACTCACTAATATTATAAAAATATATCAACAGTAAATAATATAAATATTTAATAATAAAATTATTTATTGATGTAACGTTCAACTAATTAATATAATAAACTTATAATAAATAAAATTAAGATATATTTTAAATTTTATTAGAAGTAAAAAAAATTTTGCAAATAAATTTATAATATTTTTAAATGGATCAAAATAGATAAATTGATGATAAATTATATATAAAATAATTTTATTATTGAAAATTAATATTTTATATTTTATCATAAAATATAAAATATTAATAATATTAATTAATAGAGTACTTAAAATAAATTAAATAAAATTATGTTTTAAATATTACAAAATTATAAATTAATTATTGAAAAATTGTCCAATGATATGATTTTTTAAATATTTTTCTTTAGTTCATTGTTGACACCCGATTTTTAGAAGTCCTCCAAAGTGGTCCAATGATGAAAGTTCTCTATTGACTAGATAAAGGATAATCTTGAAAAAAGCTATCCATAATATGCTTCCAAAGTTGTAATCCAAAAACTCCTAAACTGGGCATCCAAACCATTGAACCAGACACCCACACCCTTGAATCGGGAGTTTGATTCTTTGAACTAGAAGCTCTAAAGACCAAACCATTTCCTGAAACATCCAAGTAAAGGTTATAATTTAAAAACCGGACCTTAGGTGCGAAATCGAGACTTTAAAACCACGAACCAAGGCTTTAAAAAGTTGAACCGAAGCTTCCGGAGTTCGGTTCAATAGTTTAGAGAACGAATCAAACCTAAATGCCTGAAAAATCCCTAGATTCTTGAAAATCTCACCGAACTAGACCTAAAGGGTCCAAAAGACCCCTAGAACTCAAAGGGTTTGAAAAATGACCTAAAAATGACCTGAAAACACTGTGGAAAGTGATGATCACGCCTGGGTCCCAAAAAACCCACGCACTTCATCCATTCATGCATGTGGATTAAAAATCCGCACGAGTGGTTTAAAACCATGCACGTGGATGATGGAAACCACATGCGTCGATACTTGTCCATGCGCATGGGTTTTCTTGTGGGTCCGAATTTTCAATAAATTTCATTTTTTTTTATTTTTCAGAGGACTTTTGGCAATTTTTCAAAAATTTTTAATGATCTTGGGATGATTTTAGGGACTGATTTAGACTCTCCTAAGCCAAAAGCACATTAAAAATCATTCAATTAAAAGCCTCAAACCCCTTCAATTTGGGGTGATCGACTTGTGAAAACCTGATTTTCAAACACTTATTACCTCAAAAATCTTTATTTTTTTAGGATTTTAGATCCAAAATCCAAATCTAAACTCATTATAGTCAAAGCACACAACGAAGGTAATCCTTTGAGGATCCACTTAATCATTTTCATAAAAAATTGCATTTTTAATACATTTTGCATATTTTCTTCTTCTTCTTCTTCTTCTTAGTTTTTTTTATTTATTTACTTCATTTTATCATTTTTTATTTAGTTTATTTATTTTCACTTTCATTTTTACTTTTATTTTTATATTTATTTTCATTGTTTACTTATTTGCATTCTCCTTGTCTCTACATATTCATTTTAATCTTATTTAAATTTTCATTCATTTTTATTGTCATTTCATGCATTATTATTATTATTACTATTATATCATTTGTGTTGAATTTGTGATTTTGGATGATTGAAGTAGTGGTGATATTGGTGAAGTGATGAAATCGAATCCGGGAGTGTTTGATTTACTTGTTTGGTTGAATATATAAATCTTGCATTTTTATGTGATATGTGACATCATCATCGTCATTATCATCATCAGAAAACATAAATTTTTATTTATTTTCTTTATTTTTACTTATTCATTTCATTAAAGTTTTCTTTTTATAATTAAAAATCATGTTTTGATCATGGTTTTAATGTAAAAATGCTATTTTTATTTATTTTTTTGCTTTCTTTGAGTAATTATTGGATTTTTATTCCATTAAATAATATTTTGCTTGCTCTATTTGCTTTGTATTTGAATTTTCTATTTTTAACATAAAAATAATATTTTCTCCAATTTCATAGTTAAAGTTTATATTTTTATTTAAAATATCATCATTTCTCATTAAATGCTACATCTTTAGCTCTCTTTTTTTTTTTTTGAAATTTTATGATATTATTTTTACAGAAAATGAGATTTCAATACAAAAGTATAATTTTTATTGTTAAAATGTGATAAAGGTGAAATTTTTACCATAAAGATGACATTCTTATCATAAATATTTAAACTTTATTATTTAAATAATTATTTTCTATTAAAATAAAATATTTTTATTTTTTATTTTATTTTGCATGCTTATCCATTTGCATATCATTTTAGAAAAGTACCGATGACCATGTAATTAAATTCCCCATTTAAGTTTCCTCAAAAAAAAAAAAAAAAATTCCCCATTTAAGGAATTTCTTAAAGAATTATTTAAGGTATTTACCTTAATTGATTATATGATCCATACATTTGTATTAGCTTCCCCATTTGTTATTTGTCTTAATGTCTTTTTTATTATATGATTGATTAATTACCATGTGAATGAATGAGATATATGGAATTATTATAAATGGATTGTGTGCTTGCATGTATTTGTGTACTAACCTTTGTTCTGCAGGGATTATCAAAATAGAATTTTTTTTCTTTTATTTTCTATTCTAATTGTATTTATTAGAATAACCTATTTTCAAAGTGATGTAATCCTTAACCCCGATTCCCCTTTATTTATTTTCTATTTCGATGTAATCATTAGAATATGTTATTTCAAGGGTTGTGATCCTTAATCCCTTCCCCCATTATTTTTATTTTTATTTTATTTGGTTTGTTTTGATTAATTATCTTTTTTCATGCTTATGTGCCTGTCTGCTTACTTGTTTTATTTGAAATACATGCCATTTATATGTTTTGATTGTTATACTTGTTTATTCTTTGTCTTCATTATATTTTGCAATGTATGCATCAATACAATCATTCTACGTGCCAATTATTAACCAATGCCATTTTAGATTGACTAATATTCAAACATGGGAATGCATCACTAAAACCAAAATTAGGGTAATGCGACAAGCTATTTAGGGTATGTATATTAAGAAATAGTCAAGTAGATGTTACTCCCTGAACCTAGAATCTCTGATAGAGGAAATGAGTTTTTATTGATTCATTTCCTATTTTTTGACTGTGGTCAAGTGGCAAACTCCAAGACTTACAAAGGCTGGCTCCACAAAGTCATCCCTCCCAAACCATTAACATTTGAAAATTAAAATATCCTTGTCACCTGTCTCTTGTAAGCCACGATCACCATTTGCATACCATATATTAGAGACTTCACTAGGGAGATTTCTAGTTCTTGAGGAGTTAAATTCGAAAATGATTGTTTCTCATTATACATACTTATTTTATTTTCCATTATAATAGTATACCAATTACATTTTCACAACACTCATCACACTTGCATAATTGGTCCCCATCAACCGATGCTGCTGAAGCAACTGCCACTATGGTTTCACTCGAGGCATGGGGTGGTTAATTTGGTATCATCACCTTTAGCCTTTACTCGAGGATTTACCGGGCTCATCTGACCAGAGTCTGTAACCTAAGTCCTTAAGGGGGTGACCCGAGTTATCAAAAGATGCTGGCTTACTGACCCAATTCTATTAACCCTAAGTCATATGGGGGCATCTCGCTAAAGGAACCTAAGTCTTTCACCCTGACTTAGCCCATATAGATAAACTGATAGATACTTCCCCTAGGATCCCACCTGGCTTTTTATACAAACCGTATCTGGATAACATCGGCTTCGAATATTTCAACCTCTAGAATTCCCGTTTCAAGCATTTTATCTTTCTTTGAAATGTTGCCACTCCTTTGACATGCATCACAGTTGAGTATAAATTCTCAAGCCTTTTGAATAAGTATAGGCCAATAAAAACCTGCTTCAAGAACCTTAACAGTTGTTCTTTGTGGACCAATATGTCCACCACTAACCAAGCAATGACAATGTTACAAAACTGATCTGATTTCCTTAGTTGCTATGCACTTTCTGACCATATCATCATTGCATAACTTTCATAAGAAAGGATCATTCTACAAGTAGAATTTGGAGTCATGAATCAGCTTCTTATTTTATTGACCACTGAGAGCTTTTGGCAATTGCTCATATGAGACGAAGTTGGCTATATCAGCAAACCAATAAGCATCCATGATCTCCATAGTCAAAAGCATCTCATCAGGAAATATCTCCTTGATAGGCTCCTCACTGTCACTTCCTTCTTGGTATAACTCCAATCTTGATAAATGATCTGCTACTACATTTTCTGAGCCTTTCTTGTCCCTAATTTTAATATCAAACTCTTGTAGTAGAAGCACCCATCTAATAAGCCTTGGTTTTAAATCCTTTTTATTTATCAAGTACTTCAATGCTGCATGATCTGTGTACACCACTACTTTAAAACCAAGGAGATAAGACTTGAACCTATCAAATGCAAAAATCATTACTAGCATCTCTTTCTCTATAGTAGCATAATTCAGTTATGTGTCTGACAACGTTCGACTTGCATAGTAAATCACATGTAACTTGTTCTCCTTCCCTTGGCCAAGGATATCTCCTATTGTGTGATCACTTGCATTGCACATCAATTCGAATTAGAGATCCCAATTCAGTGCTACCACTATAGGTGCTGAGATTAGGGCCTCCTTTAATCTGTCAAAAGTCAATTTACACTCATTAGTAAAGATAAAGGGTGAATCTTTCTCAAGCAACTTATATTGGGGTTTAGAGATTTTCAAAAAATCCTTAATGAACTACCTGTAGAAGCCTGCATGGCCAAGAAAACTCCTGACACCCTTCACATTTGTAGGATATTATAGATTCTCAACGGTCTCCACCTTTGCTTTGTCTACTTTAATGCCTTGAGATGAAATCTTATGTCCTAGAACAATCCCTTCATCCACCATGAAATGGCACTTCTCCTAATTTAGGACTAAATTTGTCTCCTCATAATGAGCTAAAACTCTTTCCAAATTATCCAAACATCCCTCAAAAAAATTTCCATAGATTGAAAAGTCATCCATGAAAACATCCATGATCTCCTCTACTAGATCTGTGAAAATGGCCATTATGCATCTTTGGAATGTTGTAGGAGCATTACATAACCCGAATAACATCCTTCTGTAAGCAAATATTCCATAGAGACATGTAAAAGTGGTTTTCTCTTAATCTTTTGGAGCTATTACAATTTGGTTGTACCCTGAGCAACCATCCAAGAAATAATAGAAAGCATGCCCTGCTATTCGCTCCAATATTTGATCAATGAATGGCAAAGGGAAATGATCTTTCCTGGTTTCTGAATTCAACTTCCTGTACCCAATGCAAACCCTTCATCCATTTACCACTCTTTTAGGAATTAACTCTTTTTCCTCATTTTCCACAATCGGCATCCCTCCTTTCTTTGACACACATTGGATTGGGCTTACCCAAGAACTATCTGAGATGGGGTAAATGATCCCAGCATCTAGTAGCTTCACCACCTCCTTTTTTACCAATTTTTGCATATTGGGATTAAGCCTTCTCTGTCTTTCAATGGTTGGCTTGTGCCCTTCCTCCATCAGAATCTTATGCATGCAATAAGAAGGACTTATACCTCTGATGTCAGAGATCTGCCAACCTATTGCCTTAATCCTCTTCTTCAACATTTTCACTTACAAGTCCTCTTAATCTTGGCTGAGTGTGGAGGATAT
>CATIWK010319594.1:0-14302 GCA_949634005.1 Mallotus japonicus | reverse complement strand
TTGTGCATGCCCACCCACCACCATAGCAAACCACTGTCTCCCTCTCTCTCAGTAATAAATATTCAACAAATAACACCAAATGCAAAATCAAGAACTCCATATCCCCCAAAATCCCACAAGATTTTCACTCCCCGACCTTCTTCTCTCTTCCTTTTAACTATATATATACATATATATTAAGTAAATATGAGTACAAACAATACTAGTAAGGTTGAAAGGACGGGTGACTTTGGCTGAAAAAAAGAAAGGACTGGTGAAAAGGCGGCGAAGAATGTAGGACGTGGTGGCTGGTGGTGGTGGTGAGGTGGCTGGATTGTCAGAGTTTCTTCTTTAATTAGGTGAAGGTAAATGTAATAAGGCTCCTACTGAAATTCTAGAAACTAACTGTGTTAGGATTGATGTTAATGTTGTTGATGATTATGAGCTTCAGTTAATGTTGATGATGATGATGAGCTTCAGTTAGGGATTTTGGGTTAGGGATAAAACGGGGACTTTTGAATTTTTTTCCTTTTTGCCTTGCACCAAAACGGCATCATTTCTGTCCTGATTCCAACCAGCTAATTTATTTGACAAGTCAGCCTCCATATAAGCAACAACACTGGACAAATGGACAGTTGGATAATATAGTAATAAGTCGAAAAATTGACTACATAAATTTATACACTTTATAGGATAGGATAATTTAGCAAATTAAAATATAGTTTAGGATAAATGGGATTGTTTTTCCTATTTTTTACTTGTATATGTTAGCAAATATGACAAGAACCGTCCTGATTAAATTAGTTAATTTATATATAGCTCAAGGTGAAATTATGTTTTGTTTACATGCTCAAGTCAAGTTATTTTTTTTATCAGTTTGTGGACAACCAACATGTCAAATGGTATTATCACAAACAATTTGAAAAGTTTTTTAAAATGTTATTAATTACTCTTTGGAAGGAGAGTTAGTATCAAGGAGTTTTTTTGGTAGCGAGAATTACAAATAAAAAAGTGCAGATATTAAAAATACATAGAGCTGCAATTGCTCTTAGAAAAAAAAAATGATATGGTCTATCCTTAACTTTAAACCAATTATCAATCCAATCCTATTTTCAAAGTCATTTCAATTTACTCCTCCAATTTTTTGAGTTGTGCCAATTCTATCCAAATACCAAAGAGCATGAGATAGAGCTGATATGGCATGCAAACGTGGCAAGTTGCAATCTAACATGGACATTAAAATCCAACAAAAAAAAAAAAGAATATCCAAAACTCACCGTTTCACTCAATTAAAAATGACGTCACTTAGCTAACAATCCTAAAAACCCTCCGCCATCCATCCATCGCTTTCTCTAACCTAAGATTCAAAAAACACCATCTTTTTCTCCTTATTTTCTCTGTCACTACCAATAAGAAGCAGTGCTAGATTGTACAGAGATCCCAATTTATCCGCTGATTGGACCGATCATGAAAAGTTTATGCTTTTGGAGGTTTGGGGTGATAGGTTTTTACAATTAGGTAGGAATAGTTTAAGAATAGATAATTGGGTTGAAGTAGCTGAGAAAGTTTTTGAAGTTTTGAAAATTAATAGAAATGAAGCACAGTATAAAGTATAAACAAATTATGGATGTTTGAAGAGGAAATATAAAAAAGAAAATGCAAAATATGGCACTGGTGGTAATAGTAAATGGCCATATTTCAAAAAATGGATATGTTAATGAAGCAAGACTTTGGAGGTAGTTGTAGTTCAAGACTTTGGAGGTAGTTGTAGTGGTAGTAGGGGTAATGGGTTTAGTTTAGCTTGTGGTGTTGATTCAGGAGAGTTTGTTTTTATGGATACAGATGTGTACTTGGAGCACGCAAATGTGAACGATGAGATGAGAGATAGCCCATCTGAATCGGAAAGGAGGAGGAGGAAGGAGAGGATAGTGGTGGAAATGAAGGGGATGAGGGAGCAGATGTTGGAATTGGAGAGGATGAGGGTGGAGGTATATGTTGCACTTGGGTTGTTGGTTTCTGAGCTGAGTGAGGAACCATGGAAAGGAAAGGTCATCACTTTTAGTTAAAATCTTGAGCTTCATTTGATTGAGGAAGATTTAGTACTTGAAAAGATTGAATTTGTAAGGAAAATGGATCAGGGTGGAAATACTGATTTTCAGAAAGTGTTAGATAGGATTTTGGATGTTGAAGTTGCTAATAAGCTGAGTGAGGATCAATTGATTAAAAGGGTTTTTGTTTTTAGTGATATGGAGTTTGATGATGCATCTGGACACTATAGGGGTTGCTGGGGTTCGAATTCATATAGCCAGCTTGGAAGTGAAGAAGAAAAAGGAAATTCTTAAATGCTAAATGGAGAAGAAGAAGGGGAAATAGATTATCAAACTATATAGAACGCTAAATGGAGGATAAGAGGGGAAACATATTATCGATCTATAAAGCCATGTCAGATGAAGCCATGCCACGTCAGAATGCAACATCAGCTTTGCCTCACACCCTTTGTCGTTTGGAAAGAATTGACACAACTCAAGAAGTTGGAGAAGCAAAATAAAATGACTTTGAAAATAGGATTGGATTGATAATTGGTCCAAAGTTGAGAATAGACCAGATTATTTTCCCAAAAAAAATTGTGGAAGAATGAAGCTCAATGATGAAAAGGTTAATGTTTCAAAGTAAGTTTTTTTTTTTTTTAACATTTAAGGTAAGTTTTAGGGTATGAGGTAAAATAAAGAGAAAAAATAGCTTTTCAAATTAAGGTCAATCATATTGTGCCTCATATGGTTGTATCATGACCCATGTGCTTTTTTGAAACTTAAACACCTTCCTATACGGTCTACAACACGCTTGTGCTTTAGGCCGTGCTCATCACTGAATAAGACGACAGATCCAAACATAGCCCACAATAGATCCGTGTCTCAGGTCGTGTCCCTTTTTTGACAGAATGACAGATTCCATCACGACACCAATACGCTTGTGCTCTGATCTGTACTCCTTATTGGACGAAGACACACATCTCAACACGGTTTCGGCATGACCATGCAATGATCTAAAATCACAAAGCCAACAAATCTCTATTAAATTGACAAATTAACCACTACAACAAATTCACTCATTAGTAACAATATTTTTATGGTCACAAAATTTATTGTCATAAAAAAATTTAATAAGTGACAACCTACCGCCTACAGGTGTATATATATATATATATATATAATTTTATTTATTTATATAAAAAAATTAAATAATATACACTAATAAATTAGTGTAAATGTTCGATTTTAGTATTTTTTTTACCATTAAGGGTCTTTGTGAAAGGCTTTATGAACCTTTTTTTTTTTTATGTCTGCAACTTTAATTATCGCGGCCTCGAAGCATGCAGTGGGAACATAACTTAGGAACTCTCTTGTAGATGATTTTCTGCCATTTTCCTACTGCACCCATTCCTAACCAGATTTAATTTGCTTAGGCTTTAAGAGATCTACCTCCACGTAGACGCGAGCGTTATATTTTCATAGTGGTCTGGCCACACCAACCCTATCATCCCTTCGTTGGGCCATCAAAACTTCGGCACGCTAACGAAATAAGGGAGACTTTAGCTTTTGGCTTTCTATACAGGGTTTGCTATGAGACCAAGCCAATCTCGATGAGACAAAGCTTAGGATTTTTGCAGCTAGAGCGACAGAACTCGAGTAGTGTTAGACAATCGTATGGGAAAGTAGAGAGTCTGGAGGTCCCTATGTGAAGTTTTAGGTGCTGAAAGGCAATAAGGTGATACAGCTTGGTTGATTTTATCAGAAACGAAAGTAGGTTTCTAGGGTTCATTGATTAGTACACCTCTGGTGCTGGTAAGGTCGGGACCGTGGTCGTCCGTTATAAGTTTGCCGGCCGATGAGCTCTCTGAGATTGACCAGATAGTTGGATTGGTAATGTTGGTGGAATTGTGATGTTGGAATAGGGGAATCGATTTTAAGTGGAATAGGGGAAGGAATAAGAGAATTATGATGCTGGAATAGGGGAATCAATTTTAGGTAGAATTGTGATGTTGGTAAAGCGTTGTCTAACAGACCAAACAACGCATATATATTTTAGTAATGATTATTGCTTGTAAAAGTTATGATGTTTTGACCATATATTTAGCCTTTTGTCAATGGAAAAACATGAGAATTTAGAACTATATTCATTGTTTTTCTTTTTAATTTCATTGCTCTCACCACCCAAGAAGGTTAACATGAAAAAATTTTGATAATTGAAGTGGCAAAGGAAGCTGAAAAACATAAAAATTTTTATGAAAATTTCAGAGTAAACCAATGTATTAAATAATGCAAACCCACCCAATAAGTGAAATTTACCATCTCCTAAACCCGCTTGACTTTATCATGGGTATAATTTAGGCCACAAGGCACATCACAGTTGTTGGTTATTGGTGAAGAAATATATGAGAATTGAAACCCGAACACTATAGAGCATTCAATCACTCCAGTTGCACTTAAGAGTTATTCTTTCAGATTGTGCATTGAAGATAAATAATTTATTTTCAACTGTCACTTTATAATATGAGGTGGATACTATAATGTATATATTACATATTATCTTCAACAAACTACCGAATGAAACCATACACTTGCTCATGTTCAAATACTCCTTTTTTTGTTCATTTTGTCATTGGGTTTTGTTCTAGCAAACATTAGTTGATGCAATTCTATATAGGGAAAATGTGCAAATACACCCTTAATGTTTTACCTTAAACTCACATAAGCCCTTTACTTTTCGAGATGTAAAATACACCCTTATTGTTTTAAAAAAAAACATATATTTAGCCCCTCTTATAAATGGCATTAATTTTTACTGTTAGTGGGATCTACTGTATCTAACATGTATAAAAAAAAATATATTAGATAAAGGTGCATTTTTGCCCCTAATGTTTATACTAACGAGCAAATTTGCCCTTAAAGAAAATTTATAAACATATAAATACAATTTAAAAAAAAAACTATTTAAACTCATCATTTAATAAAAATGTGAAAGTACAATTTATGTTCCATACTCGTAGAATATATTAATGCTAATATGATATTAAAAATTTTACATATAATTTGTTATGTGAATTTATTTTTTTAAACAATTGTATAGATCCTTAAAAAAAAAACAATTGTATAAGTTGATATCCCATTTAAAAATATTTTTATATAAAATGAGATAATTTTTTAAAGAAAGGTTTTAATTATAAAAAAATATAATTTACTGAATTTATAAAAAATTTTAAAAATATTTTTACATAAAATGAGATAATTTTTCAAAGAAAGGTTTTAATTATAAAAAATATAATTTACTGAATTTATAAATTTTTTTAAAATATTTTTACATAAAATGATATAATTTTTTAAAGAAAGGTTTAATTATAAAAAATATAATTTACTGAATTTATAAAAAAATTTTAAAAATAATTATATATAATTTTTTTAAATATCATATTAGCATTAGTATGAGTATCAAAAAGAAATTGTACTTTAACACTTTTATAAGATGAAAAGTTTAAATATATATATATTTTTTAAATTGTGCTTAAATATTTGTAAATTTTCTTTGAGGGAAAATTTGCTCCTTAACATAAATGTTAGGGGTAAAAATGCACCTTTATCTAATATTTCTTTTATACTTTCCAAACATAGTGGACTCCACTAACACAAAAAAATTAACGCTGTTTATATGAGGGGCCTAAATGTGCCAGTTTCAAAACGATAAGGGTATATTTGCAACTCGAAAAACATGAAGGGCTTATGTGAGATTAGGGTAATGCTGAGCTTTAAAGTCATTAAACCAAACAATTAATGCTGAGCTTTAAAAGCTAAGGTGAGCTTTATGTATAATGCTGAGCTTTAAAGTCATTAAACCAAACAATTAACAAGTGTCTGTTCTTCCTATTTGAGTATTCATTCTAAAAGCTAAGGTGTCAAATTCTAATAAAATCCTAATTTTTATTAATAATAAAATATTTATTATAGTTTTCAGTCTTATTTTTTAATTAAAACACTAGTATACATATTCTAATACCACTCGAATTCCTAATTTTTATTAAAAATAAAATATTTATTATAGCTTTTTAGTATTATTTTTTAATTAAAACTATTATACATATTGCATTACTACTCAAATTCTAAAAGTTTTTATATAATACTTTTTTTTTTATCTCAAATAACTCAATCATTTTTCCTAAACCATTAGAAATTTTATTTTAAAAATTTTCTTAAATAAAACACTATTATCCATAAATCATTAGAAACAAACCATCATTTGATTGAGTGATTTGAATGCTCAGAAAATATTGCAAGGGTTGAACATCTTTAACAGGAAATTCCCGTTGCAATTGAGAGAGAACTTGATTAATTAACACAAGAGAGGAACCCGTTACAATTATGTCATCGACATAAACAAGAAGAACTACTAACCTAGTGTCATTACGATGAAAGAACATGGAGGAGTTAGCTTTCAATGAGTTAAAGTCATGATGCATGAGAAAATAACTTTATCTGGAGAACCAAGCATGTGGTGCTTGCTTTAGGCCATAAAGAGACTATTTAAGTAAGCACACATGATCCAGATATTGTGGATTTTTAAAGCTAGGTGGTTGATCCATATATACTGTTTCACCAAGGGTGCCAAGAAGAAAAGCATTCGAGATGTCTAGTGAGTGCAATGGCCACCGATTCATAGTAGCCAAGGAAAGTAGAATTCGGATGGTAGTGGCCTTGACTATCAGACTAAAAGTTTGATCATAGTCAATACCACTATGTTAATTGTAGCCTTTGACAACAAGCATGGCTTTGTATTGAGAGATGTTGCTATTTGGGTTATGTTAGATTCTGAAAACCTATTTATTACCAACAATGTTGCAATAGGACGACTTGGGAACAAGAATCCAGGTGTTGTTTTGGATGAGAGCATTATATTCATCTTGCATAGCTTCTCGCCATTCTTTAAACTTGTTGGCTATGGTGAAATAGGTGGGCTCAACTTATAACAATGACGATGGAATTTGGCATTGGGATAAATAGGCATGTCTATGCCGCATAGTTTTGGAGCGTAGGGTCATTTAGTGTGTGCAGGTTGGATCAGATGGGGGATTTTGAGTGGTGGATATGGTTTGTTGTGTAGGGTAGGATGAGAAATCAACAACAAGATTAATATCTGAGGAAGTAGAGTTTCGAGTGGAATAAGATGTAGATAAGAGAGGAGAATGTAGATGTGGCGGGATGAGAGTTTAAATTTGGAGAAGAGGTAAGGTGGTTGCGGAATTGATTTGAATGAGAAGGAGAAGGAGAAGGAGAGGATAAGGAGTGTGAAGTAGATGACATACCTTGGGGAGATGGATAAACATGACTTTATAGTAGTTGCATCCAACTTGAATTGCTTGAAGGAGAGGGTGTGATCGTAGGTAATGGATTTGTAAAAGGAAAGTGATGCTCATCAAATCTTACATTATGGGCTATGTATATACGTCCTGTAGAAGGATCTAGACACCTATGGGCATGATGCATATATGACGGTCCTAAGTAAGTACATGAGATTATCCGAAATTGAAATTTGTGAGTGTTATAGGGGCAGAGAAGAGGATATATACAATAGCTAAAAATTTTAAGTTTGATATGGAGGGGAACGTCCATACAATTTAAAATATAGGGAGTTGTTGTTAAGAACAGGGGTGAGCATGGAATTTATGAAAGACCCAGCAGTGTTAAATGAATATGGCCAGTATTTGAAGGGGACATAACTTTGAGCTATAAAGTTAATCCTTTATCCATAATGTGTCGAATTTTTCATTCAACTAAGCAATTTTGCTCATGAGTATATGGACATGTGATACGATGAATGATGCCATGATTTTTCAAAATTTTATTTATTTTCTGAAAATCACCACCCCAATCAGAATGGAAGGCTTTGATCTTAACATGAAATTGAGTTTGGACAAAGTTATGAAAGTTAACAAAGACATTATAAACATCACTTTTATTTTTAAGAAAGAATATCCAAGTAAACTGGGTGAAGTCATCAACCCAATGAACAAAATACTTAAATCCAACATTAGGCAAAATTCGGGAAGGTCCTCAGACATCAGAATGCAAAACTTGACATGAAATTTTATGTTCTACATAAGCAAATGGAAATTTTAAGAATTTTCATAAAAGACAAGACTGACAAGGAGACTTTGAAGTTGCACTCAAATGAATTTGATGGTGCTTGGCAAATTTGATGAGAGGTTGATGATGGGGATGTCCTAGCCGAGAGTGCTAGAGTTGATATGAATTTGGAGAGGTAGCAAGCAAAGCAGAATTGAAGCTGGATCATGTCTATTTGCTCCCTTCAGTGAAATCCGCTTGGTTTCCTGATCCTTAACAGTAAAGAAAGAAAGTAAAAATTCAAAATAGCACTTGTTATCAATATAGAAATTATGAATAGAAATTAATTGTTTTGATATTTTTAGAACATAATTAAAGCGCGTTGGCTATAAAAGAAAAGAGCGAGAAAGTGTGTTTAAATGACAAGTACTAATATGAGTGATATCCAAACTTTTTCCATCACCTATGTATAATTTATTAAAGTCATTGAATGGTTGAGGCATGTGTAAAGAGCGGAGATCATGTGTTATGTAGTAGAGGCTCCTGTATCGGCAATCTAGGGCTGAAGAGAGGTGGTTCGAGGCGAGGTGACTTGATGATAACTGACATGAGCCTGTGGGAAGAGGTAGTCGAGAAGTGAGAGGAAGAGGGTCAGTGATACCTTGAATAACACACAATAGCCATGTGATTGTGTAAACCATATATTTGATAAACAATACCTCTATGGGGGCAAGGTTGCCATGGAGGTCGGATAATGGAGGATGAAGGCGATTTATAGTTTGTGGCAATAGTTCGGGAGATAAGTAGAAGATGATGGTGTGGGCAACAATGGAGGTTTATGGGCTATGTGAGTTGTGTAGGATTCTGAATTGCTTTTGAGCAGTATCTCATGTGAGACTAATTGACTGTGTAATTCATTGAAGGTCACCGGTTCGGCTCTCATATTTAAAGAAGAAATAATGCCTTAATATTCAAGGACAATATTTTGAAAAATGATTACATTGAATTCTACTGCATACATGATTCTTCCGGTTACTGCCAACTCATTGGCAATTGATTTTGATTGGTGGAGATATTCAGTAACAGTTCGATCATTCTTCTCGAGTTCTTGTAACTCAATATGAAGCTAAAGCTTACGGTTCTAAGAAATGGCACCGAAGGTCTTGGCAAGAGCAGCTCAGGCTTGCTAAGAAGATGTGACACCAATGACATAGCGGAAGATGTCTTCGGTGAGTGAAGAGAAAATCCATGATAGCAACATTTGGTCTTTCTTAAACCAATTCTAAAATTCTCGGTTTGGGATTGCAGATGGAGGAGTGCATGTGCTTATAACCATTGCCAATGGAGGAGGTTTTGAACCATCAATGTATCCCATGAGATCTTGAGAATTAAGAAAGGGGAATGAGTTGAGTCTTCCATGCAAGATAGTTTCGTGGTGTAAGCTTGACAGAAAAATTGATTTGAGTTAAATTTGCAAATGATGATGATGAAGAGGAGACCAAAACAATTTGAGTTTCAACATTTGAAGCCATGGTGCTCTGATACCATATGAAAACTAAATAAAGAGGAAGTATTTGGAATTGTATATTTCATTAATTTAGTACAGTACATATAAAATATTTGTACAATGGTGAGATACATAGAGATAAACAACGAGTAACAAGATGTAACAAATTAATAAAAAATGGTAACAAGTTACAAAGGTACTGTAAAAAAGTTTTACTGTGTTAATACAGGAGATCATTTATTTTGTTTATCCGTGTATGGTAATTTGTGTTATTTCAATCAATCATTTTGCTAGTTTAGTCTCCATTCTGGTAGTATCTACCAGCCCTCAGAACAAGAACCAACAATTCTTCTACCACTTGTTGAAAATTTTTGCGAGTTGGCATAACGGAATAAATTTCACACATGCACAAAATAAAATATTATGGAAAATAATAAATATAATGAGATTGATATATTAATTTGATTCACTTTTAATGTCGAGATACGTCCATGGACAAATTATTGAAATTTACTTCTATTATAAAATAACAAATACAAAAAAAAAGTATTTTCTAAATTAATATTAAAGAAATACAAAAAAAAAATCTTACTAAAATAATAACATTCAAAATCTATATATCTATATATATTAAATGCCAAGCTTTGAAGTCATTAATTCCAAAATTTGACTAATGTCTCTCTTCATAATTTATCATTCACCATGGAGACTTATGTATTGAGTTATTAAAATTTATAATATTTTTCGATAAAAAAGTTATTTTAGAATACACAAGTTTTATTCTATGTAAAACACTTTAATTCTATTACATCCAGAACATTATTCTGTTTTCCATAAAAAAATTATGTCTTTTATTCTAACTAAAATATTTCTTTTTTCAACTATTTCCTTTTTTTTTTCATTTATTCAATTTATTCAATTATTATTATTATACATATTAAAAATATATATGTATACTCTTAATAAAAAATATTAAAATAAAATTATTACAATAATTTTTTAAGTTCTCATTTTTATATTTAATTAAATTGTAATTTTAATTTATTAAAATTATTTAATTAATTAATTTAAAATATGTGTATTATTTACAGTTCATGTGAAGTGCGGATTCACCACTAATTTTTTAAATCGAAAACAATTTCTCATAATTCACCCCGCAAAAAATTTGCCAAATAATAAACAAAAGAACTCTCACGCAATTTTTTTCCTTCAAAGCACAACTTCGCTTGGCTATCAGCCTATCACAGCTGTCATCAAAGCACACTACTTCAATATGTCCACGGCCTTCTTTCCTTACTTGGCGACCAAATTTGCTTCATGGCTACTTTTACAGTTTTACTTCGCCACCAAGTTCTTCACCATTTTTTTGTTTTTTTTTTAAGGCTACCATCAAAAGAAAAATAATAATAATAAAATAGGGGACATTTATTAGGGACAAAGTAAAATTACTGGTCCTCTAAATAATTAAGTAAGAGAATAGGAGATAAATTCAATAACCGCCTCTATTTCTTTTTTATTTTGTGAATAGGGACGATTTTTTTAAAAAAAATATATACTTGCTTTTAGGGATGACTAATTTTTAGGGGTTATTAATAAAAGAAAGCAATTCGGTTCGGCTTAACTTTAAAAAATCCAAACACATTTTTAAAAGGAAAATGACTCTTGTTGCGAGCAGTAAAGTATACAGTGACATTGTTGTTCGCAACTTTTATTTTTCTGCCCCTATTTCTTATAATTACATTATTGAAAAAAATAAAAAAATCAAAATGACTTACAAACTATATGTATTTAAATCATTGCATGACGGGTTCACCGTAGTGCACCTTAGGTTTTAAATTTTACAAAAAAAATTCAAAAAAATAAAATTTCAAAAAATAAATATTAATTAACATCCCCAATTTTTTTTGCCACCCACGTATCAATTTCCTTTTTTAAAATTTTCCCCTAAAATTATAGGATTTGATGGCCATAAGGCCTATCATGCTACAACAACAATTCAAAATCTTGAACCGCCACCACCATCACCACCATCGTGCCACATAAACAACAACGGCAAAATCCTCCTTTCTCTTCTCTGTTCTTCCAAACCCAAAAACCCCTTCGCTCTCCAACCATCTACCACTTTCTTTCTTAGATTGGCTTCCACTTATTCTCGACATCACCAATAACCACCGCCACCACTGCTCAACTTTGATTGCTTTGTCATCTGAAAAACTGGCGCAAAAGATCGAGAAATCTATTCCCCGCCCTTGGGCTCCCTCCAAAGCTAGGGTTCACTACAAGAAAGTTAGTATATTCCCACATTCAAATTTAAATAAAAACCATATTTAAAAGTGTAGTTAAATTATTTCTCTACAAATGAAAAAAAGTTGCTAAATGTGTGGTTAAATGTTATGTGGAGACAAATTTAGCCACACTTTATTTGAGTGATGGGGAGGTGATTTGTGACTTTTATTTCTCTACTCTTTTTAATGTAGAAAATATTTCCACACTTTTATTAGTGGTTATTAATAACTTCCACCATAATACTTATTTATCTCTTATCACATTTTAAAAGGTAGAGAATTAATTACATCTCCCATTATAATTTATAAAATTTCACTAACTGATTATTTTTTTAAGAAAAAATTTAAACATCAACTAATAAGCATCAATAATAAAACTAAAACAAAATTACTTTTGTCAACAAAATTAGAGCAAAAAAAGAAATCATGTGTCAACAAATTTCTCCGATGACCAGTATTGTAATACATTGTGCTCATTTTCCATAAAACAATTATTGAACTTGGTCAAATGTATAAATGCATGTTCAAATATTTATTTACATACTCAAAAACTGAAAACTCTTTTTTCTTCTAAAATCTGAGAACATCACATTTGACTTCTAAAGGTATTCCAGTCAACTCTTATGTTTGATTCCTCACCATTCACATAAGGCACCTAAAATATCAACATCAAACCAAGTATAACTTGAGAACTACCATTAGAAATATCAGCATATACAAGACCACTAATCATACAAAACACCAAAAATGAGAGATGTAACAAGTATTCCCAAGTCCAAATTGACATACATATACGTAACAGCAAGTTACCTCAAATACCAAATATGTAACAGCAAGTTCAAATAGACATACATATACATATATGTATTCATTATACCAAATTTCTGTCCTTAAATGGCCCTCATGGCAAGCATTTAGAAATTAAAAAACAAAAACAATGTCATGAGGCTCCAAATAGACATCAATGTCATTACCTAGACCTTTTTCACCTGGAATGATCATAGATAAAATTAAAGATGATTGTTTCATGCACAACCATGGAGGCAAGTTATATGGAATCAATAAAACCAGCCAGGTACTATGGGTGGAACTCATGATACGAAAAGGATTAAACCCATCACTAGCAAGACCAAGCCTAACATTGCGTGGGTTTGAAGCAAAATTCAAATGTTTATCATCAAAAGATCTCCATGCTAGTGCATCAGCCGGGTGTCTTAACTTTCCATCCTTGGTACGACTATCATTATGCCATCTCATTGAGCATGCTATCTCGGATGACACGTATAGTCATCTTAACCGAGGTATTAAAGGAAAATACCGCAATACCTTTGCTGGTTTTTTTCTTCCTTTGTATAGCACCTTCATCAATATTTTCATTATCTTTATTTTCATTATTTATCATCCATCGAGAGGAACCACAAACATGACAAGATTCTTGATTTATCCTAGCACCCCAATATAATATGCAATCATTAGGGCAAGCATGAATCTTCTTATATCCAAGACCTAATTCCTTAATCAATTTCTTTGCTTCGTAGTAGGATGACGGCAATGAAGTGCCTTTTGGAAATGCTTCATTTAATAATTGAAGCAGCATAGTAAAACTTTATCCCGATAATCCATTCATCACTTTAAAGTGATATAGTAGAACAAGAAAAGATAATTTTGAAAATTTCTCATACCCTGGATAAAGTTCTTGATTAGAATCTTGAACTAAAACATTGTATGGACTTGTATTATCATTAGCTACTCTTGTGGCTTCTTGACTTTCCCTTATTTCTCCTAGATCACTCAATTCTAAAGCAGCTTTTAACAATTCCCTCATATCAGCAATCCCTAATTTATTTCCTTCTGATGGACTATCTCTCGGTGTATTACTAGAATCAACATCAAAAGAATCTTCTAAAATATCATTTGAAGATGATGAAATAGATTCTCCATGTAGAATCCATTCTCTATAACCACATGGTCTTGAACAATATCAGCTTCAAACAACTTAGCATTACGACATTTTCAACACGGGCAGTAGATCATCCCATTCACTGAAGCTTTATCAAAAATAAATTTTACAAAATTGACAACTCCATTAAGATACTCTACACTAGTTTATGACTTGTCTAACCAACTTTTATCCATTTGACAAACTAGTGGATGATTACCTATATCAAAAAAAAAAATCCTAATAAACAAGGAAAATAAATACAACCTCCTAAATATATAGACTAAAAACAATGCTAATAAGAAATAAATTAATTCATGTTAGCAATGGATCTAATTTAGATGAACATGATAGTGCAGAATTTCATTGCTACTAATCAAACAAATATAATATGTGTTTACATTAATGATCACTGTCATCTTCTAACACATTTACTTTGTGCCCAATCTGCACAAAATAACCAAATACACCATGTAACTAA
>CATIWK010319551.1:0-10701 GCA_949634005.1 Mallotus japonicus | reverse complement strand
AAACATTTTAATAATGTGTCATAAATCCTATGTAAGATGTAGGCAAGAATTTCATGTTACCTAACCTATGAAGTTTTTTAACGTGAGAGATCCTTCAAGCACAAACATAATAATAAGACTTCCACATCCAATATCTATGATGATGTTTAACTATTGAACCTTAACTAACCAATCTTTCGAGATTAGAGCTTATAATATTATTTAAACATTGTAATGATTTCATTTTATTGATTTTAGGGGAAGTCTATTGGTATTAAATCACAGTGTAGATTTGTTCCAATAATTAAAATTTGATAAACATATAATAATTTAGTCAATTATTTACAATTTTATTACAATATATATAATTTTGATCAAAATTAAACAAAAAAACATAAATATTGTCTGCGATGGTTTTTTTCGGTATTTATTTATGTTATATTTTTTAAAATTTTGATTCAAATGAAAATTTTATTGTTATTGAAAATAATATAATTTAGCCAATTGTTTGTGATTTTAGTAGAATATACATTTTAATCAAATTTTAAAAAATATGAGATGATTTTTTTTTGTGTGGCCACGTGTGTATTTTTTTAAATAAATTTAATCAAAGAATAAATTGCTGTAGAATTGTAAATAATTAATCAAATTAAAATATTTTACTAAATTTAAAATTTGACATAAATTTATAAAAACCGTAACTATAATATATATATATATATATATATATATATATATATTTTGTGATATGAATAGCCCCAATCGAGGGGATGAATCTGGTTCGATAATTCAATCTACAAAATTAATACTTTGAAATGTGAAATCAAAAGCCAAAAAGTCTCCTTTAAAGCCTTAATAGATTAAAGGTTCGATTCGGACCTTTCATTCTAAAATTAAAAAAGAAAAAAATGTGAAACCAAAAAAAAAGCAATGAATTAAGTCATTGTTGGGGGGCCATAATAATCCACCAAATAATGTTGGACAAAATTGCATAGACAAGTTGACATATGCAACTAAATCTTAATGATTCACTGAATTGAATTTACCTTTTTTGTTTCTAACAAACCTGAAGACTTTTAGACAAAATTAAGAATGAGTCAATCCATATCTCACAAAGAAGATTATCAATGAATCTGCCGATGCTATCATATGTTTATATATAATTAAAGGACAAATGGTTTTGGTAAAGAAAATGACCCTTTTCGTTATAAGGAATCAAACCACTTAATTAAAGACAAATTTATGTGATATCTTTTCTTTCACTCAACTGTTGAATTAATTAGTAATGGAATATAAATTATTGTGTTAATTTTTTATTTTCTTTTTTTTTTCAATTCTGACAATTTGGTATTTTAATATATTTTTAATAATAATAGATATGTGAATTGATAAATAAATTACAATTTGGTGTATTTAGTAGGAAGTAACAGGTTAATTAGTATTTAAAATTTTTAATTATTTTAAATAATGAAATTTAACACTTAATTCTACATTATACAATAAAAGCTTACTTATTTTATTTTATTACACGATGATGTAATTTTAATTAATAATTTAAAATATTTAAAATTTAAGAAATAATACAAAATACAATTTATAAATAAATGTGAATTACATACCATGTAAATTTTTATTGACCATCTCAATTTTTTTGTTTGAATTTTTGGTTAAATCACTAATTTTGTCATGAATTAAGATTGAATCGAAGTATTAGTTTGAGTGTAACAATAATAATTAATTAACAATTTAAAAGTGACCTGCCAAATACATCAAATTATGGTTTATTTATAAGTTCAAAAACTTATTTTTGTCATAAAAAAAATTAAAACATAAAATTATTAAAATTAAAAATTTCCGAGACTAATTATATAATTATTTCAATTAATAGTAAATTAATATTTTAAATATTTTATATTTAAATAATAAATAAATTATAAATATTTCAGATAATTATAATTATTTATTTTTATCATGTGACAGTCGATTGAAATTTAGTTATTTTTTGTTATTTGTTTTTATGCCAAGAGAATAGAACTTTCCTCTCCTAGTTAAGCAAAGTATGTATCATTTTTTTTCATTTAAAAAAATGAAACAATATTCAAAACTCAAAGCAAAATGCCAAAAAAATTTCGTATTTCTTTGTAACCTCAGCCTTGATTACAAATTGTATTTTTTTAGGCTTATGGTCATTTTATAATTAATCTTCTTTTAAATAATAATCATGGTAGTGTTGTTAATGATTTATATTTTTAATTTAAAGTTTTAATGATTTGTCCTTAGTCCTTGACATAATCTAGTAAGGTCCGGCCATGTTTCTTTATATATATATATATATATATATATATATATATAAACACACTAAAACTCAATTCGACTCTTTTATGCTTCTAGTTTCACAAATGCATATTTTCAGGATTGATTCGGCTCTTTTATATATATATATATATAATTTTTTTTTCTTTTTTCTTTTTTCTTCCCAAAATTTGGCCTAATTAATATTAACCTCTTATTTAAAAGTTGAAATTTTACCCCTTCAACTTTTATTCCATTAATATTTAAAAACTTATATTAAGGTTAAACCATTTTTTTAGTTAAATATTATATAAAAAAAATTAAAATATCCTTTCAAATAGTAAAAACCATGATTAGCTGCAAAACAATAATAATATGGTTCATTTTTGTATGAACCATGTCATTAGTAAGTGAGAAATGTACGTATTTCATGTTACTAAATATAAAAAAACTAAAATATTAATAATATTTTACAATTAATTATAGTTTTTATTATTTGAAAAGACATTTTATTCTTTTTATATAGTATTTAATAAAAAAAATGGTGTAATTTTAATGGAATTCCTTAAATGTTAATAGAATAAAAATTGAGGTAAAAAATGATTTTAAAACAAGAGGGAGATGTGTAAAAATTATACTTTTATTCTAACAAATATATTTAAATGAATATTTTTATATTTATTATAAGCAAAAATTGAAGCATTATATATCTAATATTAAATTATTATTACATTAAATAAATTTACAAGTCAGTTTACGAGTTTTAATTTGAATTTGTTCATAAGTTTCATGACCCAAATTTTATAGTTTTTGAGTTTAGCCTTAATATACAAATTAATTTAAACGAGCTTATCGAGTCGAATTTTAAATAACTCATAAATAACTCGGCTCATTTATAATCTTGTGTGAAAGGATATCCATATTATTATGGTACATATTTCTTATAGGGTATTATTTTATTGGGTTAGCATCCATATGAATGTAATAAGGAAGTTTAAGCAATAGATTACATAATAGGAGATAATATTCTTTTTTTTAAATTAAATAAAAATTAATTTTATAAATAAATTAGCATTTTTAAATTCTTACACTTTATAATATTTAAAAAAAAAACTATTAATTAGACCACTTCCTCGCTAATAAAGTTCAATAATTGAATTTTTTATATTCTTCTCCTGCTTCAAAATTTTATGTACAATCATAAAAGAAAACGTTTTTAACCATAATTTGTGCATCTTTTCTACTATACATTTTTTTTTTCATTTTAATATTTTAATTCATTTAAAAGATATAAAATTTCAGCCGCTTTTATAATTATATAAGATCTTACATTTGGTGCCATGATTTTATTAAATGACGTGTGGTGTTACTGTGCTGTGTGTGTTTTCGGTTATTAAATTCACAAAAAAGAATCTTACATTTGGATTTTAATCCTAACCTAATTTAGTTAAAAAAAAAATACCACCAGCTATATATATATTTGTTTTTTGAAAATACCAACTAATTTTTTTTTAAAACAAATTAACAATTTAGCAATTTACTTGTATATATATGACAAGATCATGAGACAAGTATGATGTAAACCTCATTTTATTTTATGTTGCAGGAGAAAACCTATTGGGAGAATCTAGTTTTGTTGAGTCCGGTTCATTTTTGACCCCTGACTTTGTCTTCTCCGACACTAAACTACCATTTCTTTTTTGTTTGTGTTCAAACTAGGCCTTTAGCTCTTCCTAAAAAAAAAAAAAAACTCTTCTTTCAAACCCAATATAGGATTTTTCCTATATTTTCAATGATTCCCTTTGAAGACTTCAAGATTTTTTTTTTTTAAATTAAAAAAAATAGTGATTATGTGATGCTGAGAAAATGAGCTACTAGAATACATATGTATGTGTTAGTTGATCAAGGAAATGCATTTCATCAAATGATAACATTTTTATCATATGTTCACATGGAGCTAGCTCACACACATACATATATAGCATTTATATATCTTTGCCATCGCTATAGTGTTTCTTGATTTTCAATTAAAGGTTGAAAAAGTTGATATTTTTGAAACTAAAGTTTTTCAACAAGCTATTATATATGTGGTCTTGGTAAAAAATGATTACACAAATTAAATAGGATTAGAAAAAATACTAGGGTTTTGTCAAAAAGGTTACAAATATAATGATTCATTGCATTTTTTTTTCCAAAGCTAGCCACATTTTTTGTCTGGTTAAATCATTTAATTTTCCTTTCCACAAATGGTGAATAATGTTTTCACATTGCAAATGTAGAAAAGGTCTTTTTTTTTTTTCATGACCAATTGTTTGGAATATTTAGTAATAGTAATTATCAGATGATTTCAAGCGTTTATTTCATTTGCAAGAATTCACTTACATATATTTTTTTTATTAAAAATTTAATAAATTGATATTGCATATTAATAGCTAGTGATGGGAAACAAGTGGTTTATGAATTTATATATCCATATAATTTAGAAAAAATTTCATCTATATTTCAAACGTATTGCATCAGGCCATCTATCATATGAATATTTAATTATAATATTTAATATCCGCATTATTATATCAATAATATATATATATAATTGAATATAATATTCTAAATGTAGATATGTTATTTCACAATTTAAGTAGCTTATCAAAACATAATAGGAGGATTAGAACTTTCAAAACAAGGACCACCCTAATAATAATATTTTAACATAGATTTCACGAATTTTTCTGGAAAGTCCGGAAATGGTCGGCAGGAAGAAATGGACTGGTGCCACCCATGTAAGAATCTTTGCCACATATCTTAAGGATCATGTCCATACACGGTTTTCAGGTTCTCATATATGCTGCTACCTTGTTTCCTGCATAGTTTGTTCAAGACATTGCCATATGTCAACTTCATGTGTATAGAGGACAGCAACATATATATATTAACTAACATTAGCATCTACAAATTAGCTTATTGTCTGCAATTATATAATAAACTTGCAACTAATTAAATAATTACATCCTCTTAGCATAAACAATTTTTAAATTTGAATCATTATACAGTTACATTAACTTAATTATTATGATAATGTTATTGCTATCATAGTCTTATTTAGATCAAATAGAATTAGACAGAGTTTAATAAACTCTAAATACCAATGATTTAAACCGATAAAAATATCTCTATAGGATAATGTAATTTCAAATTATAAGAAAGGTTCATTTTCTGGTTTCAGGGGCAATGTTGATAAATTAATTATATTTCAAAAAATGAAATGCTTGTCTTCCACAAGCAAGACAGTTAATTTAATTAAAGGGAATTGAATGGAGCATTGAAACCTCCATGTTCTACGTGACTTTTGAAGTTTCATTAAAATGATTTTGTAGACTAATTCAAACAGCTATTCCTATGTGACTTACCCAACTTATTCCTTAAGGCAAACTAAATTATTCAAACCCTTTGATGCAATCTTCTTTTATTCAATTTTTGTATGCTCAAATACTGCCAAAAACAAGAAGCCGATCCTTCCTAGTTACGTCTAAACTGTTGAGAATATATCCCACATTGAAAACTTACAAAATAAACAAAGGCTTATAAGTGGTGTAGATTGGACCTTAACATAAGCCAATTGGTTTTGTGTTATATGGGCTCAACTCCATTATAAGTCCGCATGTGTGTGCGTGGGCCAACACTCTCGAGGCCCGTGAATTCTTAATATAAACTGTATGGTTAATCAATTAATCACTTTTATTACGGTATATATATGGGTGTGTGACAATAGTATTAATGAAATAAGGGTTCGTGCCAAAATAGAAAGAGACATAATTAAGTGGAATTTCTTGGGAGAAAAGGGGGAAAAACTATATATGCTATATATAATGGAATTAATTGAAGTATCTTCACAAGAAGCTATTAAAAAAAAAAACACCAAAAATATATTTTTGGTATCAAATCTACACTTTGATGATGATTGCAAGAAGCTATATGTATGATGATTGCAACTTTGTCAATAAATTAGACAACAATCAACAACGGTCTGAATTAGCTATTCTCATTCAAATTAGGTTTTAATTTCAAACTTTAGCGTATGTAGTCACGTTAAATTAATTATTGAATGATTTTTAACACTCTTATGGTTCTATATAAATCGAAACGAATTAATTAGAATTCTATAAACTTTAAATATCGGTGGTTTGGAAAAAAAAAATTAGATAAGAGCAATATATTTACTTGACAGGAAATTAGTGCAAATGGGAGTCCTATAAATTCATAATAATGTATATGTAAAATGTTGATAAATAATAATTTAGAATTACCTTAATCTATACTTGAATATATATATATATATATATATATATATATTATTTTTATTAATTAACTATAAAACATATAAAAATATATAATGAATTTAAGAGTAAAATATAATATATTTAGAGTAAATAAAAAATTTTCTGAAATTAAATAGAACATAGGGGTAGTTATTGATAGCATCTAGAAGAAGAAAAAGAAAGTGAGGACAGAAAGTCCTGAAGGACGGTAGGTCGAATTTCCAACTTCCACGGTTGTTTTTTGCCGACTGTACGTCTTCTTATGCCACTTCCGAACTACCAAAGGATCCTCAAGCCAAACAAATAAATTAAAAAAAAAATAATTAAAAAAACCCACACTCGAATTGTCTTTTCAAAGCATCCTTATGTCAAAACGCTACTTTTTCAATATGTCATCTTGACCTATCTTATTACACCAAGGCAGCATCGAATTTTGATCAAAAAAAAAAAGGAATTAAAGAAAATAAGAAAAAAAAAAAGAATTAAAGGAAGTGCCAATCTTATCACTTCGAGGTAGATGTTTTCATTTTTCGGGATTTTTTTAAATCGAATCCGAATTAATTAAGTTCTATAAAATCGGGTTTTATGGAATTTGGAATACCGAGTAGTTTTTAAAAAAAATAAAAAGAGTGGGAATCTTATATCTCCATACACTTGGAATTTAAAGAAAAGGAAAGAAAAAACAGCAACATTTTGGTCTTATTTTATTTTTATTTTTTTTGAAACAACATTTTGGTCTTATTGCCATGTAATGACAATGGAATTTTTATGAATTATATTCCCATTGATCCATCCCATTTCTTCACCTATCGCCCATAAAATCTCAACCCTTTTCATCTCTTTTCTTTCTTGTCTTTCTTTGCTCATTTTCTTCATTAATTCATCTCTCTCTACATCTCACCATACACTCCCAATGATGGAAGAGATCATAGAGGCTGATCTGGAAGAGGAGGAGGAGGAGGAGGAGGAGCTTCTGAATCTAAGCTTGGCAATTGTTACAGATTCCGGAAATGAAAGGAAGAGGAAGAGGAAGATAAAGGCTGCTTTTGATCCATTAAATGGTTCTTATTATGATGGTTGTGAAGGGAAGATTTTTAAGCTACTTCAAATGAGAGAACAAATGCTGAAACTGGATCGCAAGAGAAAAGTAGGAATCGTTGATGAGCTTCAAGATGGGAAAGGGCTTCGTTTGATTCATTTGCTTCTCATTACTGCAACTGCTGTTGATGAAAACAATGTAGCTGCGGCTTTGGAGAATTTAACTGAACTGTATCAGTGTGTTTCTTTAACAGGAGATTCTGTTCAAAGGGTTGTTGCTTATTTTACAGATGGATTGGCTGCTAGGCTTCTCACTCGAAAATCTCCATTCTATGACATGATCATGAAAGCCCCAACTAGTGATGAAGAGTTCTTGGCTTTCACAGATCTCTATCGTGTTTCGCCTTATTATCAGTTCGCCCATTTCACCGCGAATCAAGCTATTCTTGAAGCTTTTGAAAAGGAACAAGAGTCTAATACTAATAACCGTGCATTGCACGTTATTGATTTTGATGTTTCATATGGCTTTCAATGGCCTTCTTTGATACAATCTTTGTCTGAGAAGGCAAGCAGTAGCAACCGGATATCGCTTCGAATCACAGGATTCGGAAGGAGCTTAGATGAGTTGCAAGAAACTGAGAGTCGATTAGTTAGCTTCGCTAAAGGATTTCGAAATCTAGCATTCGAGTTCAAAGGGTTGTTGAGAGAATCCGAGATGAAGATGATAAATGGTCTAATAATGAAAAAGAAGAATGAAACAATTGCAGTCAATTTAGTTTTTCATTTGAATACTTTGAATGAAGTTATCAAGATTTCTGATGCATTAAAATCAATACATTCTCTTAACCCTTCTATTGTTATCCTGGTGGAGCAACAAGGTAGCAGAAGCCCAAGAAGCTTCTTATCAAGATTCGTGGAGTCACTACACTACTTTGCAGCCATGTATGATTCTTTAGATGATTGTCTTCCATTGGAGAGTTCAGAAAGATTGAGCATAGAGAAGAATCATCTTGGCAAAGAGATCAAAAGCATGCTCAATTATGACTTGAGGTGTGCAAGTAGATATGAGAAGATGGAAACATGGAAAGGAAGAATGGAGAGTCATGGGTTTTCAGGGATGAAACTGAGTTCAAAATCTTTGATCCAAGCTAAGCTGCTCTTGAAGATTAGAACCCATCATTGTCCAGTTCAATTTGAAGGAGAAAATAGTAGTAATAGTAGTGGATTTAGAGTAGTTGAAGGAGATGATGGAAGGGCTATATCTTTAGGTTGGCAAGATAGGTGTTTACTTACAGCCTCTGCATGGCATTGTGTATGATATATATACCTAAGAGATAATCTACTGTTCTATTTTTAGCTAACACATTCATCATATTTTTTGTAGCTTCAATCAAAATTAATAATGGACTTTTGATGTGAAGTTTTTATTTTATTCTAATGTGCCAAAGTAGTTTTCTACATATTTGTTAGATATACATCTATATTATCACAATTTCATCCATTTTACTCTCAAGTTATGATCTCCATAAATGCATACAGCAGTGAGCAGTGGGAGAATGACAACGATTTCTTCTTTTCAATATCCAAATCCAGGTAGCCACATAAATTTCTGAGTAATCTTTCTCTTGTTAATAATAATATAATTTAAATTTATAAAATATAACATTTTAGTCTAATAATAAAATGAAATCACTTAAATAAATATTATATTACGAGCATACGAATTCGCATAACAATTTTATTTAATATAAGGTTTTAAATTTTAATATTGTGTGTAAAAAAATAGTCTCAATTCCAACAATCATTTATTTAGTACCTTTCAAGGTGCAAGCACCTCCATTCCAACTCTTTTCAAAGAATTTTACTTGCGAACACAAAATTTGTAGCTACCTAATTGATACTGCACATCATCATTTAACTATTTCATTTATTTTATTTCATAGAACTTAAAATATATAACACACCAGCGGATGAGTCTTAGATCGATTGGTCTATGCTGAGGCTCTGCGACTTTAAGATTTTAGGTTTAAACCCCTGCGGCATACAACCAAGGATTTTTCTTGAATTTCATCCAAAGGGGTTGGTGGAATCCATTTGTGTGGTGTTCCACCCTAGATAATAGGTTACATGTCCTCCTCACTTCTAACACTAACAGCTAATAAATGATGTAGTAAAAAAAATAAAATATATAACACACCAAAAGATATAGTAGCTAGCTAGTGTGTATTCTCTATGCATGATTACCATCTATCACTTTAAACTGAGTGGCCTTAACTCTTCCGCAAAGTTTTGATGGTGAATTTCACCTACTCAAAAGATGCTCGATGCCATGTTCTTATTTTTTTCAAAAAAAAAAAAAAAAAACAGTAATAAAAAAATGCTAATGGCTCAATCGAGCAACAAAATAGAAGATTAAAAAAAAGTATTAGTTACGCAAAATAACTAACAAGAAAAAAAATATATAACTTTTTATTATTTTTATAATTTATCAGATCAAACTGAATTAATCAGAATTTATTAAAATCTGGATACCGACAATTGATACCGATAGTTTAAGTAAAAAAAATTAAAACTTTTTAATTGGCACCACCTTCTTAATTGTGCAATTTTCGTAATGGAATTTTAAACTAGGATTAATAATTTTCATGGGCTGAACCTACTGGCTCAATAGTCCTCATGGGCCAGAGGTACAAAAGGACTCTTCAACCTTTTTAAATTTTATCCAAAAGATTAATAAAAGGATCTTTACATAAATAGATCAAAAATTAAAAAAACTTTCAAAAATATTGTTAACTTGAAAAACTTTCAAAAATATTTTTTCAAGCTTTTTTCTTTCACATATAGCTCACTTCCCTTACTATTAGGGTTATCTTTTTTTTTTCCAGCATTTTTTTTTTCTTTTTTACTGATTTGTTCAACTTTTTTTCAAAATTTTATTTATTTTTTTTAACAATTTTTTTTGTTTTATACTATTTTTATTTATTTTTTCTCAATATTTTTTTGCTCAATATTTTTTTACTATCTTCATCTATTTTTTTCACAATATTTTTTGGCTTAATATTTTTTTCAAACTTTT
>CATIWK010319492.1:0-11872 GCA_949634005.1 Mallotus japonicus | reverse complement strand
TTAGCATAACTTAGTGTCCAAACTGATTTTAAACTTGAGTTTACATATAGAAAGCTTGACACTTTGGGCATAAATTAAATGGTGTTCTCAATTGGTTATTAGGAGTTGATCGGAGACATAGAGAAAAGTTCGTTAAAGCAGCAAGGGGAAAACAAACAGTCCCTGGAAGTAGTGGTGAGTGAACCTCCAACTTCTCATCTTGTATTAATCTTGAGTTGTCTCAAGATTTTTATTGTTTGCTGAAATTTCAGTGTTGTTAGTATTGCTCTTCTCTGCTAAAATCTAATTTTTAGTTTGGTCTAAAAATTCATTGTCCCCTGTTTTGGTTTTCATGAATTCTAGTTGTACAGCCATTTCCTTGAATCATGTTATGTCGTTTCCTTTGAGTTCCTATGAACTTTATTTCTTCATTATCGTCAAGTTGATGTTGTATATTATGAATTTGTTATTGAATTTCATGAGTGGGTGTTAGGGTCATTTTTCAAAACCCTAAAGGCCATTGATGAAAGCAAAAAAATAAGGCCGTTGATGGAAGCAAAAAAATTATCTCACTAACAGATGAGATTGATAGAGAATGATGATTGAAAAGAAACTTCAGAGGCAATTGAAACACTAAAACCCTACCTGACTACCAAACCGAACCTCTTTCAAACCAAACTCAACCCTGAGAAAGAGGATTTGATGATTGAGAGTAAGAAAGTCTGTGTTGAGTTTTATCTATTGAGTCAATTAGTAAAGTCTTGAAAAAGACTATTTTTGTGTCTGTAGTGTCTGTTTTTCATACTGGTTTTCAGTTTGGGAGCTTTGGTTTAATCGTTGGAAGCCCCAAGATGAAAAGTCAAACTTCGGTCAACGGACCTTTTCGGAGGTCAAATCGAGCTCCCAAAGTTAAATTACAGTTTGAAACTATCTTTTAAAATTATAGTGTGTTAGTGTGGACCACTTGGCAAAATTTTGGCTTCCGGTGGTCAAACCGAGTCCCATGCATGTAATAAAATAATGCATAATTTCCTAGGAGTAGCAACCAAGCAAAGAATATTCTTAAAAATATTCTATTTAAGAATATTCTTGGACATGTGTCAAATTAAGATTAGTACAAGTGTGTACTTTTGTCTTGTAGTGTGAAATAATACCCCTTTGAGTTATAAACTTATTACAACTATGCCACCAAGCCTTAGTCTATAAATAGAAGGTTTGAGGAAGCATTTTGGGGAGAAGAGCCTATGGTTAGAGTGATAAAATTCCAATAGAAAAAAAAAGGTTAGAGTGAGAAAACAAAAAAAATAGAAAAATAGAAAAAATAAGCCAAAATAAACACTCTCTTCATCCGCCCTCTTTCTCTCATCTTTCTCTACTCAATCTCTACCCAATTCTTAGCCTAAACACACTCCCAAAAACCCACTAATCCTTCCATAATCCAAAAACATCAAATTAAATCAAAACTAAGCTCGCAGCAACAAAAAAAAAAAAAAACAACCAAAACACGACTAGAAAACAACCTACTGCCCACTTGCTTCTATTTGCTTTCAATCTTCATTTCTTCAATTCAATTCTTGTTTTTGGTGAGTTTAATCTCATATTCTGAGTCTAAAAACTTTCTAAAACACCTTTTTGTTTGATTTGTGTCTTTATTTTTGGGTTTGGGGCCATCAAAAGTTCATTTTGAGGCTGTACAATGATGAATAGCCGGTTTGGCTCATGAATAGCCAAACCGGCTGTTCTTCCTTCAAAACTAGCTGTTGGAGGCTCTATTGGCATGGCAAAACCGACTGTTCAGGTGGCAAAACCGGCCATCCATGTCTTAGCTCTGAAAACTTGCTCGTTTTGCTCTGAAATGACTCTGCTGATGGTCCTAATGACTTATACATGTTATATGATGATCATAAATCATTTAAATGAGTATAAAAGGTCCTAAGATGATCAAATTTAATATTTTTAAAATTTATTTTCATTTTTAAAGTATTTTTCTTTAATATTCAACTTTTGTTTTAAAACTTATGCATTTACTTGTTTGTTTTGGTTTTGATTGAGCTTTTGGTTGATGATCAACATTGTGCACTCTTGATTATGATTTGGTGTTTGTGAATTGATTATATGATAATTTAGTAATCTAATTTTGTGCATTTTGAGTCTTGAACTATGTGTTGATTGTTGTGTATGTGTATTAAGTGAAATTTTTGCATTTGTGCTTAATTTTGCGAGTCTTGTTGTAATTCTTGTGTGCATATGCTTGTTTTGGTTCTTGTTGATTATTTTGGTGATATTTGTGAGTCCAATTAGTTATAATTGAAATTTTTGTGTGTGTTGTGATTTATTTGTGCTTTTTGTGCATTTTATGATCCTAGGAGTAGCAATTGGCCATTATTGGTTAAATTAGTGCTTTCAATAGATCTAAATCTAATCTATGTGCCATTCATGGAATTCTAATCAATATTTCTTTGTTTTGGGTTAGTTTTTTGAGTCTAATTTATCGATATTAAGTGTCTTGAAGCTATTGTGTGTATATTTTGCATGTTTGTGGTTTTATGTTCAATTTGTGCACTTAGAAGCATCAATTGATCATTATTGGTTAAATTGATGTATTCTAAGGTGTTATTCATCACTTTTACACTTCTTTCTAACTTCTAATCATCTTTCCTTTGTTTTATCACTTGATTATTGTCACTAACCAATTTTTCTCTTTTTATGGATTACTTATACTAACCAATTTCCTTGTTCCTTGCATTTTTGCATTTTATGCATTCATGTGTCTTTACGCATATCATTTGCTTGATGCATATCACTATCATGCATGTGCTCATTTTTAGATCTCTTAGATGCATATTTGCATGCTTCCCAGCTTGCATCACTTGCATACTTGTATGCTTCCCGAAATTGCATCACTTTGCATGCTTTCCGGCTTGCATCATGCATCATACTTTGCATGCATCCCGGATTTATTAAATGCTTGTGTGAGCATGCATTTGCATTTACATCAATCTCCAAGGCTCTCAATCTCTCAATTACTAACTCTACTAATTACTAACATTTATTTTTATTGCAATTTACTTTTCAAGCATTTTATTTATTGTCCAAATATTATATATTGCTCATCTTATTATCAAGTTCTCAATCTCTACTCTCAATTTTTCTTTTTATTTATTTTATGCTCTATTTCTAATTTATTTGCTTATTTTATTTTAATTACAATCTCTACTTCCAATTTTATCTACTTTATGCTTCATTTATTCTTTATTTGCCTTTATTCTAATTTTATATTATCATATTTGTTGTCTCCATAATCTCTACATTTCAATTCTCTCTATCTCTAATCTCATTTTCATTATATTTTATGCTTAATTTACAATTTTATGCCTAATTTATTATTTCTTTGCTTTAATTCTTTTATTATACTTGTTTATCTTTTATTATTTGTTATCATTGCTGTGTTATTTCTCTACTTTGTTTATTATTTATTGTCATTTAATTCATGTCCTAATCATATCTCATCTCAACTTCTATATTCATTTAATTCTTATTTTTCTTTCTATTTTATTATATATTTCATTTTATTATTTCTATATGGGCACCTCTATTCTTTTAATCTCTTTCTTTTATTAATTGTTACTTATTTAATTGTTCTCTACGCCTCAATTTCTATTTTAATTTCATTTAAGTTATATGTTTGTTTCTTTACTTTTATATATGTCTCTGCAATGTCATTTTCCATTTATTTAATCTCTTTATTTATAATTTATATTTATTATTTGAATTTAGTTCTTATTTTAACATATACTTTATTTTTCTTATTTTCTTTACTTCATAAATTTAATGTTTATTTAGCATTCTATTCTCATCTCATTTTCTAATTTCTTTTTATTTTAATATTTTTACCTTTTTACTACATATCTAATATTTATTATTTTACATCCTTTTATTTCATTCTTAATTGCCTTTGTTATTCATTTGTGAATATTTGTTTATTGCTTGTTATGTTCTATTTTGTGTATCCATCCATAATGTTGAGAATCAACCAAAATCTCAAAATCAATTATTTTCTTTTCTTTTTCTTAAAACCATTTATGATGATTGTTGGGATGATAATGAGGCTATAAATGGTGATGTGTATTCAATTTATCCAAGGTACAAGATTTATATCTTGAAGCCTAATTCGATGAGTTATATACATTATTAGTTAAAGGCCTTAGTTTAACCAATTAATCACCATAAATTTGTCTTTTTATTACCTTTTAACTTTCATTTTCACTTATGTATTTGGAAAATATTATTTAAGTTTATCCTTTTTATTTATCTTTTCAAATATTTCTTTCTTTTTATGAGTTTTCAAATCATTTTCCATCTTATTTCTTATTTTCATTTTAAATATTAATTTCTCAAAATAATGGCCCCGAAACTCGGAACATAAGGATAAGATGAAAAGGAGGAGCCTACTTGAGTGTTTGTCTTTCTAATCTCTACTTTTTTTTATTTTAATTTTTGTTATTTATTTCATTTTTCATTTTACATAATTAGGGTGCCATGCATAGGAATTTCATGACATGTGTGTGTTAAATATGCTATGATTGTGAGATTATTGATTCCATCCCATGTTTATTCATTATGCCATTAGGATTGCCTTGCCATATGTATATATACCATGTTAGTCCTACGTTTACCATGATCATGCATTATATTTTACCATGTTTATTTATTTATTTGTTCATGCATTATGCCATGCCCATGCATCATTATATTTATCATATTATTATTATGAGTTTGTGTGAATATATTGTGCTTGCACTTGTGTCTAATGGTTGATCCAAAATGGTACATATTTCTTGGAAGCACTGTACAATAAAGTAAGGCCGACAATGCTCAGCATCCAGGCGGTATGGAGATGCCTTGAACAAAAGAGCCTAATCCTACTGACATCGATATCCGAACCCAATGCTTTATCCAATAGGTGAATGCAGTTCCAAGCGAGGGATCCGAGTTTGCCTAAGTCCCTAAAACGGACAATTTCTCAGGTGATACCGAGTGGTGACTCCCTGTTTCTCCTGCTTGAGTAAAAGGTTATAAGTGCATTTATGCCATCCTTAAGCTCTTTTAGTGCTCCCCTCACTGCCCTTTGTTTTCCCATAATAAGGAAAAATGGTCAGTGATCCAAAGAGTGCCGAGTCGAACCCGTTGCCGTCAACAATGGGGAAGTGAGGGAATAAAGTTTAAATGATTTAACAAAGGTGTTTTTAAAACAAAAAAAAATACAGAAAGAGAATGCATGTTTTACAATATAAAAATTCACTTGATTTGCCGTTACCGAATCAAGATTGGAAGCTTAAAAGAAAATAAATAGAGAAACCACATAAACCTTTGTTCAAAGCTATAGTCCTTAGTAAATAGGTACCTTCTTAGCTGTCGATATTGAACCCTCCTTGATGACTTGATAACTGATAACTTGGTGATTTCGGTGATGTTTCCTTCAATTCTATTTAGTTTGTGTTAGTGACTGTTTACCCTTTTTCTTACCGTAATTATTTGGAAAATATTTCTTGAAGTTACACATAGAAAAGTCGAACAATTAGAAGCTAAAAGACTGTGTTTTACGATGTCTAGTTATTGGCCAAAATTAGTTCTAAATTTTTATTAAATGTGCCGAATGATGGGCACAAAGTTGAGTTTTCTAAGGTCATATATATATAACTTATTAAATGATAGTTAAAAATTAAAATAATAAATACAATAATAAATAAAATAAGTCAAATATATTAAAACTAAGCACACGCATGTATGTTAAATAGTGGTAGTAAGACCATGTCTGGGACATGGCTGGGTCAGGTGAATTGTAAGACAGTGTATGGGACACTACATTTCATACTGTGAATGATGCAAGACTGTACCTGGGGTGCAGCTATCTAAGTGAATTAACTAAAATAATTATAACAATAATAATTATTATTCGAAATGGCCATGTTATATAAAACTATCTTTAGGACAGCGCTAAAGATCAAATATGCCTTTGTGGCGATTCCGAGTGGTTAGTTGTATGCATACATACTTGTTAGACCTTTGGTGTACTAATAGTACCTGATATCCACATGTACATGTGTATATGTGCTCATTAATTTTATTAATCACTAAACGTATCTAAATTAAGAATTTATCCATAATGATTATTAATATTATTCTTAATGGTCCTTGTTTAATTTATATTGACCAAGTAATTATTTTTAGAAATATTTTATAGTCTAGTGGTTAATAATTCTTTTACCACAAAAATAATAAAAGGGATTCTTGAGTAAAACTAGCAAGGATGATAAATAACTAGTAATTATAATTCAAATGCCTTAGACAAATAACAAAATCCTAATATAATGAGTATTCAATATTTTATTTAGTTATTTAATAAATTTAAATTTTCTTTTATCTATCCGATGTCGTTAATTTTTATTGTTCATACCATGATTCTGCTTTCTTATTATTTTGTTCACTCATTGGGTATTTGGTTTTGAAAATACTCACACCTCACTGTTTTTCTTTTTTAGTTTGATTGTATTATCACTAGATAGATACATTTACACATATATATATAAGAGTTGTAAAAATTTCTTATGATTACATGGTTATGAGTCAAGAAGTAATGGAGGACGAAACAAAAATTTAAGCACTCCCTAGGGCACCGTGTTGACACCAAATTAGACTGGAAAGTGCAGGTGGAACCTATAACTATACCTTTCCGTACCTTGACAGTGAGAGAAGATCATGGAGACCGTGTTATTACAGTGGTTCTTGTGATCTATAAGACCACCTTCGATATTCGTGTTTCTCTAATCCTTAACTAATGCTGATGGAAATCTAAGAACAATCTTTTTATTTCTTACCTGTGTAGCCCTATGACGTATATGTACTATGAAGCTTAAGGTTATTGTACTGAAGAAGATTATATTTAGTTGTATATATTTTAGTTGTAATCAGTACTCTATCTTTGCAGGGATGTAAATAGTTAAATAAATAGTCTAAGCAATAAATGGTAGCTTCCTGCTGTTCACCTTATTGTTGTGTATTATATATACTGCTTATTTAGAGTTATTGATGTTTATACTATGTGTGGATATAATAATAGTGGAATCCAGCTAAATACATAGGTTGAGATATAAAATGTTTAGCACAAATTAAAAAAAATTAATTAACCTTCATTGCAATTAATTGCTCCACTATAAACAACCATTATTCTATTTGGAATAGGTTTTAATATTCGGGTATTAATTCTTAGAGTGATGCCCTGTCCTGTATGCTTCCTTATTAGATTCTTAAGGGTAATATTCCAATAGGGGTGCTTATAGGGTAAGGTGTCACAATTTTTGGTATTGAAGCTTAGGTTTACAAATTTAAGATTTGATAAGTCAAAATATATATATAAATATACATAACAATAATTAAATTAAGAAATATTAAAATTTGGTGGATATTAGCTAGTGAATTGAAATTTTGCTGGTAAAGGTTATTAAAGAGTTATGATTTTGGATTTCAGGAGAGTGGCAAGGACAAGAGGAGGTAGAATAGGTGGTCAGGGTAGAGGTAGAGGTAGGGAAAGAGGAGTCAAGCATCGCAATGAGAATCATCCCCGTCATCAACTTTTGTTGGCAATGAGAGGGATGTCACACAGGAAGCTCGAATAGGTAGTAAGCAAGGCAATTTTTTGTCTACTGCCTTGGTGTTAAACTTTGAGAATGTACCAAGAGGGGTGCGTAACTGTCAATCACCAGTACCACCAGTGTAGGTGAACATGGCAGACCCTCCAATACCCATGGTTAAAAAACATAGAGAAAGCCTTTACTACATTACAATTAAATGATGAGGAGAAGGTTAGTAATGTATATGGCTTATTGTTTGATAAAGCTGACAATTGGCTAACACGAATTAATAATTTGTTTGGCAAAGCGTTAACTTGGCAAATTTTCAAAGAAGAGTTTAATAGAGAATACTTAACAGAGAATTATAGAAATGAGAAATTGGCATCATTCATCTTCTTAGTATAAAGAACAATGACGGTAAGAGAATATATGAATAAATTTAAAGATTCATATAAGTATGCAAAGAACATTTATCCTACAGAAGGGAAGAAGAGTGAAAAGTTTCATGATGGTTTACATGTATCCTTACAGGGAAAGATGAATTTGTATACTGGCACTATGTTCCGAGATTAGGTTAAAAAGGCGATGGAACACAAGAAATTGGATAAGGAACTAGAGACTTTGTCAAGAGCTAGATCCAATTAACAAGTTGGACCATCCAGACAACCTTGGAATGGGAATAAGAGATCAAGATTCTCTCCTTATTCCAAAAACAATACGGGTATAGGAAGGAGTAACAGACCCCAAAGTAGCCAAGTATTTGTAAGGCAACCTATAGTGCCACCTAGACAAGTCAGAGTGAGTGGTGTGCAAGCCGAAAGGAATATAGCACCATGGTGTAACATTTGTTACAAAAAACCATATAGGAAGTTGCAGAAGTAGTGGAATTTGATGTTTTAAGTGCAATGAAGTTTGGCATTATATGAGAGAATGCACCAACACAATGCCAGTAGAATGATCAATGCAAGGATTAAGTAATCCCCGTAATGTGAGAGGTGGTATACCACCAAATCCAAGAAGACCAGTAGCCACTTAAAATGAACTGAGAAAAGTAGCAAGGCCATCATAGAATAGACATATAGAACAAGGTGCTACTAGCAATGTGTAGCAAGCAAAGGTATACGCAGTCAATGAGCATAAAGCTAAGAGTTCACCTGATGTGATCGTAGGTATGGCTTACATCTTTGATAAACTAGACCGTATTTTAATTGAACCTAGAGCTACATTCTTATTTATGCCAACTGCATATGCAATGCATATAGGACTTAAGTTATGTAAACTGAATGAACCGATAGTGGTAAGTATGCCAATGGGAACTAGTGTGGTATATGAGAATATTTATAAGGATGTTTTAGTAAAGATATGTAGAAACGAGATGAAATGGGACTTTATATCCCTACCTATCAGTGAATTTAATGCTATCCTAGGAATGGACAGATTATCTCGATATAAGGAAAAAGTGGATTATTATGAGAAGATAGTAGAATTTGAAAGAGAAAACGGAGAAAGGATTAGATTTTTGGGAGAAAAATGAAAAGGCACTACCCAGATTATCCCAGCAATAAAGTACTTAAGAAAAAGTTATGAAGCATATTTAGTGTCTATTATAGATAAAGAGAAACAAAAAGTTCCATTAAAGGACTTACCTATGGTGAATGAATTTAATGATGTATTTCTCGAGGATTTACCGGACTTGATGCCAAAAAGAGAAATTGAGTTTGAAATCAAACTTTTTACCGGGAACAGCACCCATATCGGAAGCACCATACAAGATGGCTCCAGCTGAATTGAAAGAATTAAAGGTGCAATTACAAGAATTATTGGATAAAGGATTCATTCGACCCAGTTTCTCTCCTTAGGGCGCACCAGTATTATTCGTTAACAAAAAAGGATGGAACATTATGTTTGTGTATAGATTATAGGCAACTCAATAAAGTCACTATTCGAAATAAGTATCCGTTGCCAAGGATAGAAGATCTGTTTGATCAATTATAAGGGGCAACAGTGTTTTCAAAGATTGATTTGAGATCTGGCTATAATCAATTAAGAATTAAAGAATATGATGTACCCAAAACTACTTCTATAACAAGGTACAAACATTATGAATTTTTGGTAATGCCATTTGGACTAACTAATGCCCCTGCTGCGTTTATGGATTTGATGAATCGGGTATTCAAGCCATATCTGCATAAATTTGTGATTGTGTTCATCGATGATATTTTGGTATATTCTAGGACAAAGAATGAACACATGAAGCACTTAAGGGTGGTATTAGAAATTTTTGAGAGAAAGGCAATTATACGCCAAATTTGGTAAATGTGAATTTTGGTTAGATAAAGTGATTTTCTTAGGGCATGTGATATCAGCTGAAGGAGTATATGTTGACTCTAGTAAAATAACTGCAATTGTAAATTAAAAGCTACCGAAAAGTGTTACTGAGATATAAAGTTTCTTAGGTTTAGCAGGTTAATATAGCAGGTTTGTGCAAGATTTTTCTATTATCGTGTCACCTTTGACAAAGTTGTTAAGAAAGAATGTGAAATTTGTTTGGACACTAGAATGTCAATAGATTTTCGAGATCTTGAAGGAAAAATTAATCACTGCGCCAATATTATCATTGCATGTGGAAGGAGGAAGGTATATGGTGTATAGTGATGCTTCTAGACAAGGACTGGGTTGTGTACTGATGCAAGATGGAAAGGTAATTGCGTATGCATCAAGACAACTGAGACCCGATGAGCAAAACTATCCCACACATGATCTGGAGTTGGCAGCAGTAATATTTGCATTGAAAATGAGGAGACATCATTTGTATGGAAAGACATGTCGAATATTCATGGATCATAAAAGCTTAAAGTACATCCTAAGCCAGAAAGAGTTGAATTTTAGACAAAGGCGTTGGGTGGAGTTATTAAAAGATTATGACCCAGGAAAAGCTAATGTAGTTGCGGATGCCTTAAGTCAAAAATCAAGTGGAAATTTATATTATATCCGCACTGTTAGGATGCCGTTATTAATAGAACTAAGAAAGTTAGGTGTTGAACTTGAATTGGGCATTTCTGAAGGATTATTGGCTACACTAAGAGTAAGGCCACTGTTGATGGAAAGGATTTTACAAGCGCAGTTACTGGACGAAGAAACAAAGAAGATGTGTGGTGAAGTAGAAAGTGGAAAGGTGAAAGATTTGATTTGTGATAATAAAAGAGTTTTAAAATTTGGAGATAGGCTCTATGTACCAAATATTGGTGAATTGAGAAGAGAATTAATGGAAAAAGCACATTGTTTGATGTATGCTATGCATCCAAGGAGCACGAAAATGTATAGGACCATAAAAGGGAATTATTGGTGGAAAGGAATGAAGGGTGACATAGCTGAATTTTATTTCAAAATGCTTAACTTGTCAGCAAGTTAAGGCTGAACATAAGCATCCTGCCGGGTTACTACAATCCTTACCGATCCTAGAATGGAAGTGGGAACACATTATAATGGACTTTGTTGTGGGATTTCTCAAGACACATCAGGGAAATGATGCAGTTTGGGTGATTATTGATCGATTAACAAAATTCATGCATTTCCTTCCCATTAAGATTAGTTATAACATGAAAAAATTGGCAGAGTTATATGTTAAGGAAATTATCAGGTTACATGGAGCACCGGCATCGATCATATTAGATCGTGATCCAAGGTTTACATCATGATTTTGGCCAAGTTTACAAGGAGCTTTAAGCACAAAATTGAAGTTTAATACTACCTTTCATCCTCAAATGAATGGACAGTCAAAACATACCATATAAGTGCTAGAATATATGCTAAGGGCCAGTGCTTTAGACTTAGGAGGCAATTGGGATAAACAAGTGCCATTAACGGAATTTGCCTATAATAATAGCTATTAAGGTAGCATAGGAATGGCCCCTTTTGAAGCCTTGTATGGAAGGAGATGCAAAACACCGTTCTATTGGGATGAAATTGGCGAAAGAAAGTTGTTTGGCCCTAAGTTGATTCCAATTACAACAGATAATTTATAGGCGGTCCGACCTAATTCAAACACAGCACAGGATAGGCAAAGAAGTTACGCGAATCTTAAATGAGATGACATTTAGTATGAGGTAGGGAAAAAGTATTTTTAAAGGTGTCATCGTAGAAGGGCGTATTAAGATTTGGCAAACGTGGAAAGTTGAGTACAAGATTCATAGGACCATACGTGGTGATTGAACGTGTTAGACCTGTAGCTTATCGTTTAGCCTTACCACCTAACCTAGCAG
>CATIWK010319411.1:0-15584 GCA_949634005.1 Mallotus japonicus | reverse complement strand
AAAGCTAAACTCTACGCGTCTCTTTGATGCCGAGAATGTGAATGGGTTGAGACCCACAACAGCTGTAGCTGTTAGAGCTGCAGATTCTAAAATATTTTTTCCTGATGCCAAACCAAAATGAAAATTACATCAGATATGATTAATGTTGATCAATGGAAGAAAATTTTTTTGTTGGTGTATATGTATTACCATTGATGAATGCACATGTAAACCCGACCAAGAATCCAAGAGCAACAGTGAATACTCCAAGGAGAAGATAATTTACAGGACATAGCCAGTAAAATTAGTACAAAGGGCATATAACTGCATTGATGGTTTTGCATCATGATTTATAATTTAAACCTTGAAAATGATCTCAAAAACTAAAAGGGTAATTAAAGAAAAAGCAATACGTATAAAAGGAATAATGATTATGACAATGTAGAGAGCCAAGCCCACCTTATTATACAGAATAAAGTTACAGACAGGATGAATTGAGGCAAGTCTTTGCTTCAAATTCAATATTTTTATCAACTGAGGCAAGTCTTTGAATTGATGTCCTTAAAGGATTAAGCGACACTTTGGTCCAATAAATTGCCTAAGACAACTTTATGCTCCTAGCCAGGAGTGGGAACGTATTAGGCTTAAGACTGTTGAAACCATAAAAGAAAAAAAAATCATAAAATTTTAGAAAAATGTTCATTAACTAAATTCCTTAAAAAAATGATTTTCCAACTATTTCTTAAATTTTTTTCCCTTAAAAAAGGAAAAGACAACACTAGCTAGCCCTAGAAACTTATGAGCACTCATTTCTCAGCCATCATATTGGAATCCATTTTAGTGAGACAGATCTACTATTAATATTGTTAAACATCACAATCTAACTGATGTGCTATTGTTAAGAGCAACATGTGATCTTTAAGTGCTTCCCGTCTTTTCCTATGGTTAGATCTTATAAAAAGCAATGATCTAATTGGCTAAAGCGAATCACCTGAATGGTTTTCCTAAAACAATCACTTTTCCTCTTCTTCTTAATCATAGATTATTTAAAAAAATCAATTACCCATAAAATAAAATAAAATAAAGAAATAAAAAATGGACACAGAAATATCTAATTAAATATGTTGAAATACCTGAAAATCTTTTCAGTGGTAATGTTATTATCCTTCGTAAGTGACACATCCACATTGACTTGAGCCAATTATGTATAAACAGAATTTAATAATCTTATAATTATGAACATCCTATTTACTGAAGCTGCTGACATCCTAGATCTGTCCAATCACCACATAGCTTTTCACATAATATTTTGATTCATCAACTTTGTTTTTTCGATGGCTTTATATTGGCCCATTAGCCTATTAGCTTTTTTACAATTCAAGGTTACAAACCCTCTTTGCATATGTACAAAACAACATCTGACTTGCTACCAATTAGTTCACCTGTGTGTACATACGAAGAATTCATGGTTGAAGTTGTTACATATTTATCAAAACTCAAATTATCACAGAAAGAGGAGACAGATATTGGCAATCAAAGAGAAGTTGAAATAAGACATGAGATGAGGTGTAGGGGGAGTATTTACCAATTGTAAACCAGCTGAACATCTTTTCCAGTCCTGAAGAGAGTTCCATATAGCTGCTGTAGGTTTTGAGATCGACTTTCCTCTGATAAGGAGCCCCATCCATACTCACTTTAATATATAGGCATCCTGATCCCATCTTGGCTTATGCATCATTAACATCATCATTCTTTGGAGGTTGAGAAGCCATTGTGTTCTTTCGAAACAAACACAAGAAATGATATATCATTCCAGTTATCTTCAATAGGAAAAATAAGATAGCAACTATGAGTAATGCAAATTATCCAATTACGAATTGAATCATAAAGTAGGAATCCAAAAAATGCCCACTAAGTATAAAACAATAACACCTACTACCTTGAAAATCATCTAAAGTATGTCACAAGACATAGAAATCATATGGGACGTGGACACATACTATATCACATGTAAAGCATAATGACATCAAGAAAATAAAGTAAAACATAACAAACAATATTTGAGTTCAATTTGACGATCCACAAAAGCATGAACCAACTATTGTGCAAAATAATGATTCTGCAACACAACAGAACAACTTTCCATGGGTGAAAGAAAGTCCCATATGTTAGTAACAGATCAAAACCCAACTTTCCAAAAGTTTCATTTCTTTGCTGGTAAAAAAAATTAAGAAAAAATAATGGAAAGCTTATCCTAATTTTTTCTTTTCAAAAAGTTCAAGCATCATAAAACAAAAATTCCAGCTTTTTGTTTAACCAAAAAAACTTAAGACAGTTCCATGATTTCCTTAAACAGAACTAAAATAATAAAATATATTATTATCTCTTCTTTCCGTAGTTACCTCAGAAACCTGAAACTGCACGCAACATATAAATTCAACAAATAAAGGCGTAAAGAAACTAAGAAAGCATAGCAAATAATACACACACACACATGCATACACACACACACACACACACACACACACACACACACACACACACACACATATATATATATATAAAGGAGTCCATTTCTCAACACGAAAGTGAAGTAGAGAGTAAGTTACTTAGAAACTGGAGCAACTTGAGTATTCCTCTCGGAGACAACCATCGGCTTGGGAGACTGAGGCATCACATCTTTAGAAAATTTGAATAAACCTTTTGAGAGAAACCAAGGCATAATAAACCTATTATTTTTGAAGGTAGATATCTATTTGGAATAGAAGCCAATAGCACATGCAAGTGATATGTATACCTAAAATAAGATTAATTGTCTAAGACAGAAGAATGAACAAGATATAAGTGGATAATTTAAAGAGTAAAAATTTTCTTCAATTAAAGAGGTACTGGAAACTAATGCTTGTTCGAAATTTTTAAAACAATTAAGAATTTGCAAGGGACATCTCTGGCGTAAAATGCACATAAAAACCCTAAACATTGTATCAGATAAATAAAAGAAGTTAAAAAAGAAAACCTTTGATCAAATTAGAAAAAATGAGAAACAAAGCGGAGAGAGGGAGAGTCATTGCTACAACGAGGATGAGGAAGAGGATTGACGAAGGCCACTGCTTGAGATATGATCTCCATTGTAAGATTCTTTACCTTCTTAGAGAAATTTTATTGCATATGAGTAGCAATTACAACTTCAAGGACCCATCATTTGCATGGCCAAGAGAGGTGAGCATCGATTGCTGTCATTTGAGACAAGGAGGTGGATTTAGGAGCAGTAAAAAGCGGAGTGTGGTGCAGGCACAATAAGAATTAAAGACCATTTAAGGTTTTGATGAGGGAGTTAAAATTTAAGGCTAACAAAAAATTAAAGGTTATGGAAAGTTCAAGGTGAAAGAAAATCTTGAAGTAGATAGAGAAATTTAATGGAGTAAAAATGAAATGAATACACTGAAACAAAAAGAAGAGTTATGATCTGCGCATCCAATTTAGGTTTTAGAGGGAATGTCATAATGAAAATAAAAGTTCCCTCTTTATTTTAGTCATTTGCGACCATAATCTTTAATAAACAGCGAACCAATATTTTCCCGATCGCAAAGATTCATTTTTTAGTGAGGTTAGACGACCGTTTATTATTTAGGTCGCAATTGATGTACTTATTGTGACCATTTTATACTCCTTTCGCAAAAATATGGTCACTAAAGGCCAATTTTCTTATAGTGAAACTAATGATGGTTTCAGCTAATATGACAGGCATTGGATTAGCCTCGACTTCTACTTGTTCCAAAATGCTAATGATTCTTATATCAGCCTTCCCATGAGAAGAAACTAACAAGAATTGAGAATAAAGGCAGAAGGCGACATTCCTAATCCAAGTAGAGCTGCTCTTGTCCTTAGTTTCACAAACAGTGATCAAGGATGATAAGTTAATGGTTCTTGGGTTATGTGCATATAAATAGATGTCACTTGGGGGCACATCAAAGAATGTGATTAAGTTGTTAGGAAAGTGTGTATTCAGAATGTGAAGAGTAATTGGAGTAGCAGAGTCTAATGAGCATCCCAGAATAGTAGAAAACTCTTCAATCAATGGGCACAGTTCTTGACTGTTAAATCTGAATATATGATCCTTAACATCCCAAAAGGTGGCGGCAACATGTAGGAAGTTTATGTTTATTTTCAAATGCTGAAGGGATCTTAAAGGTTTGGCATGAAAAGGCTTCAGTTTGTTCCAATCGTTTCCGTTTAGACTTTTAAGAAAGTTCATCATCAGTTGATGAGAAGCCTGAGTCATGGTGGAGTTTGAGGAGGAATGATAAGTTTCTTCATATTGGGACCTTATATTTACATTAAAACTGAATCTGGATGGGATTAGGATTTTCTCTATTCAATGTGTTTGAATTGAATTTAAATCGGCAATCGGAATGCAGAAGGAAACTGAAAAAAATCAGAGTCAGAGTCTAGATTTCCAATCGAAATAGTAGAATTTCGATAAAAAAAATTTCTATTTACTATTTGGGGTTTGATTCAAAAGAAAATTCCATAATCCATTCAAAAAATTGAATTAATTTAGAACAGTTCAAAGTACAAAAAGCAGTCAAAGTACAGAGTACAATCATGCAAGTATAGAAAGATCAGTCATCCTGAGCTCTAGAGTCTGGCCAAGGGCTCCATCCTCTAACCGGATCATCATGCTGATAAGTGTCTGGCCAAGGACTCCATCCTCTAGCAGGATCATCACTCTGATCCTGAGGCCTAGCTATCGAAGTCTCAATACCATAAGGATCAATGCCCAAACTCTCCAATTATTGTCAAAGTCGCTCGTTCTGGCGTTCCAAGTCATCAGCATAGCTCTGTTTCATTCATATGGTTAAAATCATGCATTTCATATATATCACACATACATGTACATATTTGTTATGAGAACTTACTCTCCAGCTGTCTGTAACCTGCATGGTAAGCAATCTCAGAGATGAGGCAAGTCCATATAGGTTCTCTGCCTGTGTCCGGGGAATCTGTAATGAAAATAACTAACGTCAGCATTAAGTGCTTAATTTATGCTGATAAAATAGAGAATTATACTCACATGGGAAGCATCTGGTGGAGAAAAACTAGGAAGCTGCATCATGTCAAAATTGATGTGATGCTCAATAGGAGTCTAGACAGCAAGAGCCCAGAAGTACATAGATCGATCTAGGAGTGAAATATCACCTAGAGTAGTACCTATCGAGGACTCTCCATGAATAATCTCAGTATGCTGGGTGTGAAACTCGTGTCTATGACTAGTCCCCTCAGTCTCAATCCTCTCAGTATCGGCCTGCTCCTCCATAACTTCATCAGCAACGGGAGGGCCTACATCCTCAAACTATAAATAACAGTCAGTGACAGCACAAAGAAAATAAAGGACAAGATGTTGAAGGATTTACCTTAGCTGGATCTATAGGAACCTGCTCCAGAAGGTTCTCTTGAATGTACTGCTGGTAATGATGTGAACACTCAAGAAGAGTCGAAGTACCATATCCCTCAAGAGCTGTTCTAAGCTCAGGACCAATCATGCTACAGCTCCATAGCATCGAAGAAGGGATAGGAGAAGGAACAAGCCTCCTGGTGGGTCCCAAGTGCCAATGATACACATACTCACCAAGATACCACATCAGGCAACCATAACCAGGAAGCAAAATCCTCATAGTCTCGAGCCTCACAGTAGGAGGCATAAAATTATATCGTTGAATGTCTTCAGCACCAGCCAGCCAATCAGATTTGACCTGCAAATTCATTCAGGTAAATTAAATTTAGTTTTACAATTGTTGAAATACTAAAAATTGAATTTATTCTACTAGATCCCATGCTAAGGAGTTCAGCTGCTCCTGGTAAGTCTGCAAATCATGCATAATGCTAGACAGACAAGAAGAACCCCATCTCTGCATCAGAGAAAGCCTCGAATCAGTCCAATCTCAATGCCCCAGATCTGAAAGAGAAGGACAAGTTCAAATAAAAGAAAAGTTGGAAAAATAAGAAAAGTCAAAAGGTTAAAAGACATACATGCAGAACATGCCAAAAGCCACACATCGTCACAGTACCTCTACAGACAGTGTCTAGTCTATAGTAGAGATAAGCGAGAGCTGCGGATCCCCAATCGAAGGTAGTGACTCTAGCAAGGTCTTGAAGTGGACCAAGAAGAGCAATGCTGACCTCGTGTCCAGTCTCACAGAAGAGGGTAGTGCCGAGCAGTATCAACAAGAAACATCTCGCGTTTTGAAGGATCTAATGAGGTGTAATGGTAGGTAGCCTCCTGAAACCTCGAACGAGAGAAGAAAGGAGCACATTCTTCCGATTCTTCCATGTCGGAGCAAACCCAAGCAAATCATGAACATAACGACTCCTGGCATCTTATGGAAGATGGCAATAGCTGATATCAAAAGAAACTGGGGTACCTCCAAAGGCAATTCCAGTGATGGCAGAAAAGCTCATAGGAGAAATAGTCAGCTCACCTACTCATGTGTGAAAGGTGTGAGTGGTGTCCATCCATCTCTCAATCAAAGCAAAAAGAGAATAGTGGTCTGATATACCCCGAACAGTCGGTAAAGCAGCAATGAAGCGTCTGAAGCCAGATGCCCAGATATGTTATACTACTTCTCCAGATAAATCATGAAACAACTCTCGAGCCAAATGAAAGTAACCCGAGAACTTCAGTGGTTTCTGAATGGACTTTAGAAATTGACAAGATTATCTTCTTTTCTTTTGATTTTTGTTTACATTTTATCATTGTTTTTTTAAAAAATTTTAATCAGAAAACTAGATTTTTGATCGGAAATCCAGAATTCCGATCGGATTTCTAGATTTCTGATCAAAAATCTAAACTTCTGATTGGAAATGCAAATTTTCGACCGGAAATCCAGAGGTCCAATTAGAATTTTGATGTTGATTTTCACATGTAAACTTCAGTTTTGCAAAATTTTGCATTTAAGTTAACTATTTCATGCAGTTCTATTTGTTTGATATAGCAAATATTTTCTAGTTGCATGCATGAATATGTTAATCTACATATTTACAGTTCCTAATCATAGGAATAATTTTTGCAGAATGAAAAGTAGAGGAAGAAAGCTTACTTCATCGCTAGCTTGAGAGCTCCTGTGGAGGTGCAAATGGGTTAATGGAGTTATCACTTCCCCTTCATTAAGCCCAAGATTGTTTTGAGGAAAATGTAAAGGTAAAATGACTGGATCTGATTGCTTGGAGCTGCTTCCATGTAGTTTACATTACGGATGGGCCATAGGATCAGATGGATTGAAGATCAGACATCAAATGAAGAAATAATTGGAAAAAGAAGATTGGAAATCCAAGTGAAAGTGAAAGAAAGAAAAGAAGAAATAGAAAGAATGAAAGAGATGGATCGGAAAAAGGAAGAAAAAGAAGGGTTTAATTAAAGTCGCAAATGTCCACTTTAGTCCTTCAGGTTTGTCGCAAATGTCCACTTTAGTCCTTCAGGTTTGTTTGCATTTAAGTCCTACAATTTTTCTTGTAATTTAGTCCTAAATTGCAATTTAGTTAGGAAATTAATTCCTAATTGAAATTAGAAAACTGTAAAATCATTTACATGACTTAATAATTCAATGAATTATTAATCGGTCAGCACAAAGAATTCAAAATCACCAAAATCAGTCTGCATCAAGTTTGATTTTTGCATGCATTACATGTAAATTTTTGTTATATGTTATAACATCACAGCTCAAAATCAACACTATACGTCCGAGTACAGTGTATTCTCAAAGTCAGCATTGTATGTCCGAGTACAGTGTATTTTCAAAATCAACATACCGTGTATTCTTTAAAAGCAACATTGCACGTCCAAGTACAGTGTATTCTCAAAATCAACACTGTACGTCTGAGTACAGTGTATCTTCAAAATCAACACTGTACATCCGAGTACAGTGTATCCTCAAATCAGCACTGTACGTTCGAGTACAGTTGATTCTCAAAAGTTAGCACTGTACGTCCGAGTACAGTGTATTTTCAAAATCAACACTGTACGTCTGAGTACAGTGTATTCTTCAAAATCAGCACTGTACGTCTGAGTACAGTGTATTCTCAAAAGTTAGCATTGTACGTCCGAGTACAATGTATTTTCAAAATCAACACTGTACGTCCGAGTACAATGTATTCTTCAAAATCAGCACTGTACGTCCGAGTACAGTGTATTCTCAAAATCAGCATTGTACGTCCGAGTACAGTGCATCTTCAAAATAATCATTATACGTCTGAGTACAATGTATCTTCAAAATCAGCACTGTACGTCCGAGTACAGTATATCTTCAAAATAAGCACTGTACGTCCGAGTACAGTGTATCCTCAAATCAGTACTGTACGTCTAAGTAAAATATATCTTCAAAATCAGCATTGTACGTCCGAGTACAGTGTATTTTCAAAATCAACACTGTACGTCCAAGTACAGTGTATTCTTCAAAATCAGCACTGTACGTCCGAGTATAGTGTATCTTCAAAATCAACATTGTACGTCCGAGTACAGTGTATCTTCAAAATCAACACTGTACGTTCGAGTACAATGTACCTTCAAAATCAACACTGTACGTCCGAGTATAGTGTATCTTTAAAATCAACACTGTACGTCCGAGTATAGTGTATCTTTAAAATTAACACTATACGTCCGAGTAAAATGTATCTTTAAAATCAGCATTATACGTCTGAGTATAGTGTATTCTCAAAATCAGCACTGTACGTCTGAGTACAGTGTATTCTCAAAATCAATACTGTATGACCGAGTACGGTATATTCTTAAATCAATACTGTATGACCGAGTATGGTATATTCCTAAATCAATATTGTACGACTGAGTACGATATATTCTTAAATCAACAATGTACGTTTGAGTATAGTGTATCTTTTACTCAATGTTGCACGTCCGAATACATGCATTTTCAAATCAACACTGTATGTTCGAGTACAATGTATCCTTTACTCAATATTGTACGTCCGAGTACATGCATTTTCAAGTCATCACTATACGACCGAGTATGGTGTATCCTTTACTCAATGTTGTACGTCCGAGTACATGCATTCTCGAGTCAATATTGTACGTCCGAGTATAATGTTGCATGGCAATATGAACATTGATCGTGAACCGACGATCGCTTTTAGGCAAAACGCCCCAAGGTGCATAGGTAAGTATCCTAGCTCTTTACTTTAAGAAATTGTGTATTTAAATACTTTGCCGTAATTTGTCAAGCAAACAGCGACAAAGGGGGGCAACTGTAGATACCCAATTCCGGGATAAGGGAGTGTGGATGCGACAGAGGACTCCGATGATGAGAATTCATTATAAATAGATCCTCAAGATTTGATTTTTGGATCTCAAAGGCTAAATTGCTCTTTTTCAAGGATTTAATTGAGTTTTTATAGACTAAATTGAAAGTTTTTTTTTCTTTCAAGGGTCTTTTAGTAATTAAATTAGGAACCGATAGGAATTATGTAAGTCCTAATTAGGAACCGATAAGGATTATGCAGTCCTAATTTCGTTCTATCTCTGTTTTTTTTAATTTTTCAGGTAAATAAAATTAATTTTTTTGATGTTTTGATTGGCCAGATGATGAGATAAAGGCTTGTTAAAGGATTTATCTCTATTTTAGAGTCCTGTTTAGAGTCTAATTTGATCACTTGAAGTCACAGAAGGTTACGTGACTTAGGTTAGGGTTTTCTGTATAAACCTACGTTTAACTCCTGAGGAAGGGAACTTTATAATTCTTTGAAGGGTGCTTGTGACAATGCTTATGCTGCTGAAGTCTTTAAGTCTTACAGTGTGATGCTGCCAATTTTTTTTAAAGAGACTGGGATTTTTTTTATCGTATTGAATGTGATAAAAGAAATGTATGCATTGAACTTGTTTTTGATTCGCCTTCTCAGGAAACTACGTAAGGATGTTGATTTTTTTTGTTGTTTTTATTTATTAATTTCATATTTTTAATATTTTTTTCAGTGATTGTAGTGCCTTTGTTGCTGCATTTGTTGAATACTTCATTCACGGTAAGGAGATTCCCAAAAATTTTGATATTGAAATTTATAGGTCGAGGCTTGCATTATCACTGCATTGATATGGTATGAGAAAGGTCCATGGTGAAGTGGTTAGTGATTTAGAATAGACTGTGAAGATTAAAAGGAGAAGGAAGCTGAAGAAGTGATTTTAGGAGTTATTTGTTTGTTTAGTATTGTTTAGTTTTTTTATATTTCTTTTATTTTTTTATTATAGTTTGTTTGTTAATATATTAAGTTTGAATTCGTGTAATGCACATTTATTTTTATTAATATAAGTTTTAAAGTTTTTTTTTGTGAATTTTTTTGAGTGTTAATGTTGTTTTTTTTTTGTTTGATTGTTGCTTATTGTTGCCTTTTATTGCTTTTTATTGTCTTTTATAGATTTTGATTGTTGCTTTTTGTTGCACGTTGTTGCTTTTTATTTTTTATTGTTGTTGTTTTATTTTTTTACACTGTTTGCTATATTTTGTTGTTTCTGGGTTGTTGCTTTTTGTTGTTTTTTTTACACTATTACTAATATTAAAATGAACAAATAAAGAAAAAACAATAGAAATAATATGAAATTTTAAAAATTTTGTAGCAACAATCACATTAATGAAATATGTGAATGCTTATAATAAGAATGATAAAAATTTTATTTTTCTAATAAAGAAATAGATTCTTTTCAGTTTTTTTTGGTGGATTTCTACATATCTTTCTGCTGTGCCCAAGCTGTCCACACTTTCCACATTTGATTTTATTTCCATTCTCCAATGGTGCTTTTATTCTTCTTTTCTTTGGTCTTCAAGCTTTTATTCTACTTTAGGGTGGGTCTACTTGTATTTGTTGCTCTTCATCTGGAATTTTTCAGGTTGCTTGATTTGGAATTGGATGTACTATTTCTTTATACGTTTCTAAGAGTGTCTGCTTTGTGTACGTAGAAATATGAGCAATATCTATATGGATATTGATTCATTTGCTTTAATATTGCAAGTGCATATGAACATAGCAACTCATCAATTTGGAACCTGTTGCATGTGCATTTTCTTTCTTCCATTTTGATAATGAATGTTACATTCAAGTCATAGATAGTGAATATTTCTTCTGTTGAAGGTTTAACCTGCATTGAAATAAAAAAAATGAGAAAAACAAAAATAATAACATAATAGTGTTACTTGTTGCTTTTTGTTTCCATGTTGTTGTTTTATTATTGCTTGTTGTTGCTATAATATGAAATGCAACATTAAATGCAATATCAACAATTTTAAAAATAACTATCAAAAGAAAAATAATTGTAGGATGAGAAATAACTGCAACAGCAACAAAAAATAACAACATGTCTAATATTAAGCAAAAAAGTAATAATATAACCTATAACTTTCGGATTTTCATGTAGTTGTCATTGATCATATCTTGTGGTCTTTTTGCAAGCCTGCTGAATGTTGATCTTGCAATATTCCTATTTGTATAGGTCCATTCAGGTGCTAAAGCATGCAAATACTGTAGTAATGCTGTTATCGGTAGGTCTTTAGCTTCCTTGATCACCGCATTCAATAATTCAGCTATATTTGAACTCATTGCTGAGTATCTGTTGTTGATTGAGAAAGGTCTAACCCATTTATGATACCCAATGTTTTTCAAGTATGGGGTTATCCTTTGATCAATCTTTTCCAAGTCGTTCATGTGATACTCAAACTCTTTAACGGTGTAAGCTTTTGCTGCTTGAAAAAAAAAATTCTTAATGTTTTTTTAGTGCTTTTTAAAGTTGTTTTTCAGTGTTTAAAAGATGGTATATACAAATACCATGGGCTGCTTCAGGGCATATTTCTTGTACTGCTTTTTCTATACTTTCATATTTGTCAGAAACTATAGACATTCCTTCTATACAACCAAAAGCTTGTCTGATTTTTCTGAAGAACCATTCCTAAGATTTACCATTTTTTAGAGTCAATAATAGAGAAAGCAAGAGGAAAGATTTTACCACCAGCATCTTATGTTATTGCTGAAAGTAGCGTGTCGCCATATGTTCCTATCAGAAATATGCCACGACTACTACAATTGGTCTGCAATATTTATAGCCTTTTATTGATGCATCAAGTGCCATGAACACATAGAGGAATTAGTGGTCTTCTTTCGTATCAGGGTCGACAATTGATCTTGGATTTGTTGTCTTTAACATATATAGGAAACTTAGTAAAAGCATATAAGATTCATCCAGTTTACCTCTTAGCATTTAAAGTGCCTTTTCTCTTGATCTCGATGCTTTTAGGTAGTTTAAATTGACATCATACTCTTCTTTCATGTCTCTCATTATATCTATTGGTGAGTATATGGTTTTGACACTATGATATTTTGATTTTATGTAGTCAGCCACCAGAGTTATTATTACTTGTCTTTGTTCTGCCAATCTAAACTCCATGTTACATGTGTGGATGTTGTTGAACTTTTTAACAATAAATCTATCTGTTTTCCATTTTTTGAAGCTCTTATCACCTAGCTACATTTTTTATCCTAGCATTTTGCAATAAAGTTAAGAGTGTTTATCTTAACAGTTTTGTATTAGAAGTGGTTCTTGATAACACTAAATCTTAATGCTTTTTTGAATTCTTCTTTACTGTTGTATATTACACCTTCTTTAAGTTTTGTTGCTATTTTGTTGCAGATTGTTTACTCCCATCTTCTAGTAGAAGCATGTCCGTCATCATTCTTGCATATTCCAAAAAAATATGCATTTTGGTTATTTGCTTCTGTGTTTGTTGAGCTGTGTTTAGAAAGTCATACCAGATCTGTTTGAGTTGTTGATTGTTTGTTGAAGCTTGTTTCTAGAAATTCCTTCTTATCAACAGTGATGCATAGAGGGAATTCGGTGAAATCAGGCTCTTTCTTCTTTAGTTGCAAATATAAGAAGAGAGTTATATTGTCTTCTATTTTTAAAGGTTGATAATTTTTTGACTTTATACTGTATGACCATTTTCTGAAAATTTATTTCAATTCAAAGCTAGTCTGATAGTATTTTTAGCATTTCATCAAAGATATAGTTTGGTTGTATGATAATTCCTATCACATCAAAATCAAGATAATCCATTGCTTTATTCCAGTTCCCATTATGATGAATGAAAACAAGTATGACTTCCATTGTACCTGTAATAAAAATATTAAAGAAATCGGTTAGCCATTTTTCAGTTTATAACATTGTTGATTTTGTTGCTTCTTGCCACTTCTTGTTGCTTTTTTTCTCATGTTTTTCAGGTTTTTGTTGCTTCTTGTTTCTTTATGTTGCTTTTTTTCTCTCATGTATAAACTTTTGTTGTTTCTTGTTGGTTCGTGTTGCTTTTTGTTGCTTTTTTTCCTCATGTTTTTGCTTTTGTTTTTTCTTGTTGCTTTTTGTTTCCTTTTTTTTTTCTAAGAAACTGATGTCGAATATTATTCTTATTATTTATAACCATGGAAACAACATTTATATTGTTTAAATAAAGTTTCAATGTTTTTATAATCATGATTTAGTGTTTCTTATTGAAAAAATAATAAACATTAAAAAAAATAGAAAACCATATATGATATGTTTAGGAGTTGTGTACCTCGTTCTTGAATGATTGTTGCTTTTCATCTTCAATGTTGTTTCGATTTTTTTTTGAATGTTGATCCCCCCCTATTTGTTTAATAAATTTGTTGCAGATCTGACTTTTGTAGATCGAGCAACTGGAGTTGGAGATGATCGTGAAAACGAGAAGAAAAATGCAACCAAAAATAAAATGGAGAAAAAAATGCAAGTTTGAGCTGACCGTGATTTTGATGGATTGAAAAAAAAAGTGAAATTGATTGGAGAAGAAGCTTGAGCTGATCAATTGGTAAGGAAGATTCGTTGAGCTGATTGCAATTTTTTTTTTTTAGGAATCAGTGCTTATTTAGGAAACGGTTTTTCTTATTTTGGAACATTTGTTTTTTAAATGAAAAAGGTAAGCTTATATATGGTCTAGATTTGGAAAAAAAAAACTTCCTTAAAGCTATTTTTGAAAAATTTTTTTGTCAATGTGAGTTTTGATATTATTTTTAGTTTTTGGTCTATTTATGAAAAAAAACCCTAAAATTTTTCCTTGCATTTATTTATTTATAATATGAACTATTTGATATCGATTGTAATATTTGTGATAACAACTAGTCAAATTTTGATCATTTCAATGAATTATGTGCTCATTCTTAATTAGTTTATTCTATGAACTTACATAATATAAATAATTATTTATTTAAAATTAAATTAAAATGCATACATAATAATAAAAGAAGTATATTTACCATTGAAATAGTAACCTAGTTAATATATATATTCTCAATTCTGTATCCGGTGTTTTATCTAACACAATACATGGTAATGAGATGAAAAAAAAGAAAGATTTTTTAAAGTGAAAGAAAGGGAAAAGAAAGAAAAGAAAAAAAAAACAAGATTTTATTGGGTTTAACAACTCAAAAGTCAAAACTAATTAATAAAAATAAAAAATGAAATACTAAAAAAAGAAATGAAATTAAAAGTTTTAATATGTTTAGGAGTTGAAATTTTTACAATCCAATTTTGGATGCAATTATTTTCAATTTATGAAAGAGAAATAAGAAAAATAATTTTTCTTTAATTCCATTTACCTTCTTAAAATTTTTAATAGCCAAAAAAGATAAAAACTGATTCTTTATTCCCTTCTCCTTAATCCATGGAGATAAAATTGCTTTCCTACAATTAATGTGGTAAGAACTTAATAATGATAATCACACACAAATGCATTAATGATCTTAACAGAACATTTTGCCTAGCATTAGCAAAATCTAGACTGTTCTAGGTTAGCACATTGGCAATGTCCTCAAACCATGGTAGCATAGCCTAAAAGAACCTATAAGTGTTACCTTTATGAGTCAAACCTAACATGAGTCAACTTCATCAAACCTAGGGATTTTTAGATCTCTTTCCTCATCGTAGGTATATTTAGTGGCTGAATCACAAAGAAATGAATATTATTTCCTGGAATTGCTGAGGGTTGGAAAAATAACTTACAGTTCAACAACTAAAAAAATTGATATTTAAATTCAAACCAACTGTGGTTTTCCTTAATGAAACAAAATAAGAAAACAAATACATGGAGAGGATGCGGAGAAGATTCGGATTTGACTGTGGCTACTATGTCGAACTAGAAGGAAGATTTGGTAGGTTAGCTTGTGGTGGAATAATTCTTGGGGAGTTCAAATTCTGGGTATGTCTCAAAATTTCATAGATGCAACGGTATTAGCTGAGACTACATGGCTTTTTTTTTTTGTGTATAGAGAACCTAAAAGAGCAAGGAGAATATAGGTGTACAATCAACTTCACAACCTTGCTTCAAAGTCACCTCTTCTATGGTGTTTAGCTGGGGATTTCAACTTTATATTATCACATGAAAGGAAACTAGGAGGCTATCCTATCACTACTAGCCAACTATCTTCTTTTCAAGAGTTTATTTATGATTGCCATTTGATAGATCTAGAGTTTAAAGGAGAGGTATATGTGGCATAACAAGCAGTTCAGTGATAGAAGTATTCAGGCAAGACCATATCGTATTCTAGTTAATGCA
>CATIWK010319382.1:0-11572 GCA_949634005.1 Mallotus japonicus | reverse complement strand
GAATTGTTTCACTTCTACCTTTCATTACAATTGCTAAGTTAGATTACACTTAGAATTGTGTGATTGTTCATCTTTTTAATAACTAAGTATCTTGCTTTAATTTAATAAGCAAGGGGTTTAGTTCCATCAACACAACCTTTCTTGATGATCTTGGGCTAAGATTTCAAAGTTGGAAGCGCGTTCTATCTCTATTATAGATAGGGTTCGTATCAAAAGTCATTATAGGTTTGATCACCCTTTGATTGAATATACACAATGGAACTTGATTGAGAGGTAGGTTACATTGGAATGAAACAATAACCTATTAGATGCTTTCTTAGTTGAGAGACATTTAAGAAAATAATATTGATTATAGTTGAGCTTAGAATTGATTATGAAGAACACTTAGTTTGTCAAAGTGATAAAACTTGGTGTTAATTGTACTTAATTAATTATGGGTTTGTTTAAGAGGAAAACCTATAATTCTATAGATTCTTTCAAAATGAATTAAGGTTAACCTTGACTTAGATATTTAATTTATCTTAAGAAAAGGTTGAATTGAAAATAAGAACCCCAATTTTAAAATTGATTATTAATTAATTTAGATTTTCTTTATTTAGTTTATTCTAAATTCTGAACTCATTTCGGTGTTTAAATAAACAAACACTTTAAGTATTACAATACTCAATGTGCAATCTCTGTGGGACGATCTTATTTTTACTACTTGCACGATTCCGTATACTTGCAGATTTCACCCATCAGTTTGCTAATGTGTTATCCTGGGAAAATAAGAATCTCCACTCTAAGGAGCTGGCTCAAAATAAAATGGTTTCCTATGAAAACTTAGCAAAAAGGAATCAGAAGAAATACATCCATTGCCAAATAATTATGATTTGACAGATGGGAAGTTACATACATTGGATTTGTTAAGAAAAATAGAAAGGTTTGGAGACTGTCCATTAATGAGTTGAGGGAAAATACACAAAGAATAGGATTCATAATGTTACACACACTGTTGAATTTTTTTGGAATTCCTTATTTTATTGAAATTCTTTATTTTTATAGGAATTCTTATTATTTTAAAGATATTAATAAAAAATTAATTTGTTCATATACTGTTTAAATTTAAATTTTTCATAAACTAGGATTTCAAATAGTAAATAATCATTAAATTCAATTTAGCAAGACTTATAAAATTGTACTATCTAATATTATTTATATTAGATAAAATATAATTACACCTAATTAAAATATAAATTGTACATAACAAAATGGCATACTATAATTTTTTATTAATTTAAATTTTGTTAGAGATAAGATACAAGTTAAACCTAATTAGAATATGAAAAATACTTTAAATTAAATTAGAGCTACATTTAATTAACTTAAACATTACATAGAACAATAATTAACACCAGAAAATATGACCTAATAAATCTTTATTCAATTGCAATTCTAGTCTAACTAATTCTAAATAAATTTCATAATCCATATAATTGTAAACATAATCAATACTTGATGAGTGTGAAAAACCTTAGTTTTGAACACTCTATATTATAGGTTTAGGAATAAATTAGTTGCATGTTTAGTTAATTTTGAGATTTTTTGTTATTTTTCATATTTTTGTTTAAGTTGTTAGGTTTGTTTGATTTTAATTTGAATAAGTTAATCTTGGTGTACTTTTTACTATAGGATGCTTTAGAGAGATTTGAGGAGTTTGAACAAATCAAGATAAAGACATGGAGGTTAGAACAAGCCAAATCCTTGAAGAAAAATGAAGTTTCAAAGCAATCTGGAGTTGCGCAGCCGTGCACGTGGGTGCGCACAGCCATGCCTGAATGCTGGAAAGCCAACACAGCCACACGCACCCTGATGTGCAGCCATGCCTGATTCACCCCATTTCAAGAAGACTTTTCTTGCACAGCCGTGTGCATGGGTGCACATAGTCATGCAAGCTATTGCAATAATTTTTCAAATTCAAATTTTCTTGTTGCTGATTTTTGGGGATTACAATTTTGAATTATAATAACTCCAGAAAGTCTGAAGGCTGGAGTTTATAAATAGGGAGCCTTCAGAAAAACAAAAACAATCTTTACTTTTACATTTTTATTTTAAGAATCAAAGTTGGTTTTGATTCAAGTTCATGTTGCATAAGAGATTTTGCTTTGAAGTTTGAGAATAGAAAACCTTTTATTCTAGTTGGTTCAGCAGAAAGCGGTTTCTTCTTAACTAAACTCTTATTATTTTTATTTCCATAAAATAGAAATGATTGCATCTGTTCTCTATACTTCATCTTCTTCTCTTCTTTTTAACATGAGTAGCTAAATAGATTATTAGGGTTCTTATTTCATTTCAACCATGTGATTATTAGAATTAAAATCTAAGTTTGTAATCTTGATTCATTGGTTGTTGTTAAACTTAATGTCATCTTAGAACTGATCACTCTAAGAGTGAAACTACACTTTAGAACTTGATTGAGAAATAGGTTCTATTGGACTTGAACAATAACCTATTAGTTGCTTACTTAGTTGAGAGACATTTAAGTAATTAATATTGTTTAAGGCTGAAGCTTAAAACTAAGTTTAGGAAACACTTGGTTAGTGAGAGCTATAAAACTTAGTGTTAATTTACTTAGTTAATTTTGGGTTTATTCGAGAGGAAAGCTCATGATTCCCTAGATGCCTTCAAAATGAATTAAGATTAGACTAGATTTAGATTTTAATTAATCTTTAGTAAAGGTTGAATTGATCATAAGAACCCTAGTTTTAAAGTTGATTGTTATTTAATTAAGATTTTCTTTATTTTATTTTATTTAAGTCTTAAACTAAATTTTGGTGTTTAAACAAACAAACACTCTAAGTAGTATAATACTCAAATTTGCAATCTCTGTGGGACGATTTTATTTCACTACTTGTACGATTCCATATACTTGCGAATTTCACACATTAATACTAATTATGCTACTACCCTAATCCCAATTTTTGTTCATGTAGTGCATATGACATGTTTTTTAACAAAATATTCCAATCGGAAAATTTAAGAATTCACACTCATGCGTAACAACCTGTAATAATACCATTGAATTAAATGGAGATTTTCTGTCATTTATTTGCCAAACTTCTGTCAACCATTATTTTCTTTCTTCAATTTTATTGTCAAGAACTAATCCCACTCCAAACATATAAAAACCTTATATAAAACCATCATAGACTAATCTTCTCAATAATTCCAAATTTTTTTCTTTTTTTTTTTAAAAAAAAGAAATACACCCGAAACAATACATTGTCCATAGATTTTCAGCAGTATAGCATTATTGCAGTAATTTCACATGAGTTTGAGTTTCTTTTTTCCTATACAATAATGTGTACGAAATTTTATATGATGAAGTAAAGGCTCTAGGATAAGAACCTTCAAAATGTTTAGATTCAAACTAGTTTTTCTAAATTCAGTACAAGTTAGTTTAAAATCGACTAAATTATTTTTAGATGACCTAAAATGATTCCAGCAATATTTGAGATTTGTCTAGGTGTCCTTAGCTTTTTGTTTTTTCCCTTTTTTGAATAAGGAAGTATTAATGATTTAAATGAAAACAAATGTAATTTATAGTGATAATTATATTTTATTAAATGGACGATATATCTATAAAAAAAAACATTCAATAATTTAAGAAATGCACCCAAAATAATATATTGCCCATAGATTGTCAGTAATATAGCATTGTTGTAGTCGTTTCAAATGAGTTTGAGTTTTTTTTTTCCTATTTGAAATTGTGTGAAAATTCTCATATAATGAAGTAAAGGCTCGAGGTTAAGAACTTTCAAAATGTTTGAATTCAAACTAACTTTTCAAAAATCATTACAAGTCAATAAAAAATTGACTAAATTATTTTTAGATTACCCAAAAATGAGTTCAGCAATATAAGATACTACAAAAAGTGAAGGGATTCAATGTTTGAGATTTTTCTAAGTAATTTCTTTTTTCCAATTTTTGAACAAGAAAGTATGAATGTTTTAAAGGAAAACAAATGTAATTTATAATGATGATTATATTTTATGACAAGGACATTATATCTCTAAAAAAACATTCGATAATGTAAGAAATGCACCCGAAATAAAAAAAATTGCCCATGAATTTTTAGCAGTATAGCATTGTTGCAATAATTTCACATGAATTTGAGTTTCCTTTTTTCCTATACGATACTGTGTCAAAAATTCCATATGATCAAGTAAGGCTCTAGGTTAAGAACTTTCAAAATATTTGGATTCAAACTAGCTTTTCTAAATTCAGTACAAGTCAATCTAAAATTGACTAAATCATTTTTAGATGACCCAAAAATGATTTCAGCAATATATGAAAGTGTAAAAAGTGGAAGAGATTCAATGTTTGAGATTCGTCTAGGTGTTCTTAGATTTTTTTTTTTAATTTTTGGACTAGACAGTATGAATGTTTTAAATGAAAACAAAAGTAATTTATAGTGATGATTATATTTTATGATAGGGACGTTTTATCTCTAAAAAAATTTGATAATGCAAGAAATGCACCCACAATAATACACTGCCCACAGATTTTCAGTAGTATAGCATTGTTGCAGTAATTTCACATGAGTTTGAGTTTTTTTTCTGTATGATATTGTGTTAGAAATTTCATATGATGAAGTAAATGCTCTAGGTTAAGAACTTTCAAAATATTTGGATTCAAACCAGTTTTTTTAAATTCAGTATAAATCAATCTAAAATTGACTAAATCATTTTCAGATTACCTAAAAATAATTCCAGCAATATAAGAAAGTACAAAAAGTGGAAGGGATTTAATGTTTGAGATTTGTCTAGGTGTTTTTAGTTTTTTTTTTTCATTTTTGAACAAGAACGTATGAATGTTTTAAATGAAAACAAACGTAATTTATAGTGATGATTATATTTTATGATATGGACATTATATCCATAAAAAACATTTAATAATATAAGAAATGCACCCAAAATAATATAGTTGTAGGCGGCGGGGTTTAGCGCGCGCCCAAGTGTTGACAACCACGGTACTGTGTGGGCTCAGGGCCTACTAGGAAATACGAGATAGGTCTAACAAGCCTAATCGGAGATAGAGTCACCACCCTGATAAAAATCGAGATACACTTGTATGGCAACTAGATTCCACAGAGGTTCCCAAAAGCCGTCATCAAAGAACGGGTTCGAAAACTGGGTATGGATGTTTGAATATCCACCCGACCTTGCGATCGGCCTCTGTTTATGTTTCATGATTTATTACCCTTAATTATTCAGTTATTTCCTTATTAACATGCAAATTGAAACTGCCTTCAACCAATTGCCAAATTTTACACTTAAGTTCAAGTTTGCACATTAATCCCATTTCATATAATTAGTCCCGACATTCATCAAAAATAACAAATTACAACCATATATTCCAAATAAACGGGGAGGAGGATTAAGGATTACAACACTTTGCTTCAAATAAACAAGAAACAAACTGAAAATATACTAAAAATAAACCATAATATACAGATAATATATAGAAAATAAACCAGAAATATACGAAAAATAAACTGTCACAAAACCTCTCAATAACTAATTAAAGGGATTGATTCCCCTTTAATTGGAAAATTAGTCCAAATTCCTGCAATGAACAACAATTAATTTCCCAAAACATGAAAGGAACCCTACAACACAAATCATGATATTAGCTTATAGATTTAATTAGATAAAAGATGAAAATAGACAAATATCAAAACCTAAGTCCAGCAACATGGTGACATAATCATGCATAATATGTTAAAAGTGTAAGGGACATGGGCTTTTCAAGAAAATCAAATAGAGGTTACAAAAAAGGTTAAGACAAAGTCACGTAGGACCCTGTCTAAGTGGCAACCACCTCTTAGCTCTTTGGCTAAAAGGCGATCCCTCTTGGCAAGGAGGTGACCGCCTCCTTGAGAGGCGATCGCCTGGTCACCAGGCACAGACAACTTTTAAAGCAACTAACTTCACTTCTAAGCAAGCATAGACTTAATACAAGTGCACAAGCTTACATTAACACCTTAGACTTTAGTGAATCATGTTAAAAGCATGGCAAAGCACAATTGAGCAAATAAACACACTAAGACTAAGCAAATATACGACTCTTAATGTTGACAAGGGAAAAAGATGATGTTTACTAAGATATGAGCTTTTCCAAAGTAGTTTTCCCTCAGAGATTAGATTATGAGTTTGATCTTCACTCAAATGCAAGGAATCAACTTCTTCCTTCTTAAGAAGTGGATGTCTAAGCTTGGTTTCTATTTCCCTCACCCAAGGACGTCCCCTTCTTCTTTCAGTGCTCCCTTTTCTTCTCTCCAGTCCTCTCCTTTTTCTTGCTAATGGTCCCCAACCTTTATTGCCAACCCCCAACTCTCCTCTCTTCTTTTTCCTTTTAAGCCCCTTTCCTTGCGAATACCTCCCTTTCCCAATACCCTCCTTTCTCTTCCCCCTAAGCCCCCTCTCCTCCACTTTTGCTACCGATAACATGTTGTATTTAATGCAGCATGCAAGTGGGCAGCTTAAGGGGCGATTACCTCCTCGAGGAGGCGATCGGCACATCCAGGAGGCGATCGCCTCTTTGGCCTAGTCCTGGGCTAGGCCAAATGGGCCAGGTGGTTGGATTGATTTTGGATGGGCTTTTGGGCCTGGATTTGGGCTTGGCTTTCTAAGTCCAATTTTAAGAAATTCTAGGCTTATCCTTTGCATTCAAATTTCACATTCTCATCATCGGGCTTTGTTGCGGGCCAGCTGAACCAAGCATCCACAGTTCATCCCCTATCATGGGCCGACCGAACCGGGTGTCTACAATAGTGCCCATTGATTTTTAGCCATATGGTATTATTGCTGTAATTTCATATAAGTTTGAGTTTTTTTATTTCTATACGACATTGTGGGGTTAAATGTACGGGTGGATACCCAACTTTGTACTTATTTCATTTTTGGTACTAAAGTTTAATCTATTTCTTTCCAAGTACCAAACTTTGATTTGAGTACCATCCGCCAATGACCTGGTGGTGATACGTTGACGTGGCAGTTGACAATTGAATATTCTAAGAGTATTTGCCATGTCACCAAAGCATAGTCAGGTGATTTTGTACATGTGGATTCCACATCATCATGGTGGGACCCGACTAAAATTCAAATATAGAAACCTTATTTTACCATTTATCTTTTAACCTAAAAAACCAATTAACCTCAATTCACCCCTCTTTCACCCAAAATCCCTAATTCATGAAATTGAACCTCCCAAACTGAAGAACGTCGCTTTCAAAATCCATCAAATATCAACGTCTTTTGCATTGACGTCGTCTCTATATGATTTATCGTCGTCATTTGAAGTGTGAAGTTTAAACTCAAGCACTCATCATCCATGCATTTAAGAATGACGGTCGATTGGAGATGGAGATTACCTAGGGAAAAAGCACCCACATATGGTAAGTTATATGTGTTGTTGAAAATATGAAGTAAAGTTAGTATGGTTTAAAAATTTTAGTTTTTTACATGTAATGATTTATTTATTCAACTTCATTTTGAAATTACCCAAAATGATTCCAGCAATATAAGAAATTACAAAAAGTGGAAGGGATTTAATGTTTGAGATTTGACTTGCAATTCTTAGTATTTTTTCTATTTTTGAACAAGAAAGAATGAATGTTTTAAATGAAAACAAAAGCAATTTATAGTGATGATTATATTTTATGATAGGGACATTATATCTCTAAAAAACATTCGATAATGTAAAAAATGCACCCGAAATAATACACTGTCTACATATTTTCAGCAGTATAACATTTTACAGTTTTTACACATGAGTTTAAGTTTTTTTTTTCCCTATACGATATTGTGTCAGAAATTCCATATGATGAAGTAAAGACTCTAGGTTAATAACTTTCAAAATGTTTGGATTTAAACTAGCTTTTCTAAATTCAATACAAGTCAATTTAAAACTAACTAAACCATTTTTAAATGACCCAAAAATAATTTCAGCATTATACGAAAGTATAAGAGGTGGAAGGAATTCAATGTTTGAGATTTGGCTAGTGTTGTTATTTTTTTTTTCTATTTTTGAAAAAGAAAGTATCAATATTTAAATGACAAAAAATATAATTTATAGTGATGATTATATTTAATGATAGGGATGTTATATCTCTAAAAAACATTCGAATTTGATAATGTAATATATATCTCTTAAATTCAAAATTAGGCAATATTTACTATATTTTTTAAGTTAATTTATATATATATTATGATAATATAATTTAGGCCTGTTGGTACCAAAACTCACAACATTTCCGACCTTTTGCTTATTTATATCAAACTTTAAAATTTGGTAAAACTAGCCCAATTTGACATATTATTTGTAATTTTAGTTACTATATTTTCTTAAGTTAATTTATATATTTTATGATAATATAATTTAGGCCAATTGATACAAAAAACTATACCATTTTCGACCTTTTGCTTATTTATATCGAACTTTAAAACTTGGCAAAACTAGCCCAATTTGATATATTATTTGTAATTTTAGCACAATTTAATATATTATTTGCGATTTTAGATCAAATGCAATTTGATAATGAATTAATAAATAAAATACATATGTGGCGTTTGAGGTGACCTAGTTAACATCTATTTTTATGGAGTTACATTCATATGAAGACTTAAAATAGGTAAAAAAGGAGATGAATATAGTCTTTACAAATCAAATAAATTTTTCATTCCTGTTTTTATATTTTGTTAAATTATTGAGATTGAAATCTAACTAACTATTATAATTAGTATTTACATGATGTGAATGTGAACTTCATAAAAGTAGAGATTAGTTACTACACCTTAGATGTCATATATTAATCAAATTGTAATGGGTTATTTTGTCACGACCCAAACCGGGGAGTCATGACCGGCGATAGGAAACGGGAATTTATATAAAACCGAAACCCGTAGCAAGCCTTAAAATAAAACTCAATCAAACATAACACAAAAATACCTCGGAATTAAAACTTTAATAATAGAATGAAATCTCATATTATAACATAGTAAAATATTTTTTTACATAATAACCAAATACAGAACTCAGTCTGGTAAAATAACAAATACTACAATCAACTGTACCACTACTGCAGCGTCTATCGAAATACAGGAAAGAATAATCTATAATCTACAATAACCAACCAGAGAAGAAAAAATCCGGCGAAGAGAAATACTGTACGAGATCTGACTAGAAGGATCCTGAAAAAATAATTGAGGTGGTCAGACCTCACTGAGTGAATTATTATAATATGTATACACGCAATCTAAGCACACAATCAATCAAGCATTAATATAACATTTATATCTATTTTGTATTTACACACGCATTTCAAGCATATGATTGATAATACTTTTATGTCATCATAGTAGATGCATATGCTTAAAATCACATTTCACGCCAAAACAAACAAATGCAGTAAGATTTCGGGTGGAGGATCAAAGTAGAACCTTAGAATAAATTGAAACCTCAAGTACTGTTTTTCACTAAAACTCTTTGGCCAATAGGCCCACTTGAATCCAAATAACATTTATCTTTTCCAATTTGGTAGTGGACCGGCCCCGAGACTAAGTCAATCGAGCTACAGCAGTCCCACTACCGCCACGACTGGCCCCGAGACACCATGTCAATCGAGCTCCCACAGTCTGGCTACCTTTCTCAAGCCACAAATCTCAATAAATCATTAAATCATATCTCACATCAATTGATACTTATCAAGTCCTAGTTTCTAGCTTATTGTTGCGCAACAGTTCTAAGATAGCCTACTAGGTGGCATATTCTACTAAAATCCTCCAAAACATTTTTCATGAATATAATAATGAAATTTATGTCAAAATATGCAACATCCATCAATAGTAATTAGTAATCGCATTTATATATGGAAACATATATATTCTATAAATAAATAACTAATATTTAATGCGATGTAGCATAATGAATAATAAAATGTGCAATTATTCAAAATATGGATGCTGATGACATATTCTATATGCAATGCATACATATAATACTAACTCACAGTACTACTGTGCTCCTCATCTGCTCCGGTTCGGCTGGCTCGGTCCAATCGGCCTAGCTCGCGGTACAGCTAAGAAAATGATAATATTATCAGAGGAGGAAATATTCTTAATTAAATACTTCTAGAATTTCTAGAAAATAACTCCGACACTGACTCAACTCGACAAAACTCGAAACTTAGGATCGTTCTGATGTCACGTTTTACGAGAATTCTACCGAGAATTCAGCAGAACCTCCTCTGTAAAACGGACATCTCCCTACAAAGTAGGGCCGATCCTGCACTGAAAATAACACTTCTATACCATAGATGCTCACTGCTCGGGTTGGGCCCCCGGACTACACACAACGCCCAACCGAGCTCAACTAGAATCAAAACTATTAAAATAATAATTAAATACTAAATAATTTATCAAAATCAATTATTTATGTATTAAAAGCATAAAATATAATTATTTATCAAAAATAAATAATAAATACTACGTTAACATTTAAATTGTATTAAAATTTCATTTTTCAAAATTAAGTAATTAAATAATATTTAATTACTAAAAATCAAATAATTTATAAATTCATCTAATTTAAGCAACTAGAACTCATATAGTCATAAATCACAAATATTTTGTTAATTGGATAATATTTCCGAAAATTACTATTTATTTACCAAAAATAGTAATTTATTTATAAAAATTATTTTATTACTAATAATTCTTCAAAAATCATTTAGAATACAATAATTAGTAATAAATTTTACTTAAAATGTAAAAATTACTAATTTATAATAATATTTCTAAAAAAATGCATTTATTGCTTAAATTCAACAAAAAATACATTAAACTAATTAATATCACCAATTAAATTTAATAACTAATAAATTCTGAAAATTCATAGAAACACATTTTCAACACTAAACATATTTTTAAATAATTAAACAATCAAATTTATAATTTTATATATAATTTGGAAACTAATAAAAAATTAATAAAATTATACAAAATATTAACTTAACTAACAAAAATTATTTTTAACAATCTAAAAATAAAAATCACTATTAAACATAATAATTAACTATAATTTAACCAAATATCAATTAAAAATTAACTTATATAATTTTCTTAAAAAAATACAATAATTTCCCAAAAATACTAAATATTCAAAATAAATTCCAAAAATTAAAATCCTCAACTAATACCACAATCAACTACAAATATACTCAAAAAATTAGATTTAAAACTATAATACAATATTTTCTCTACAATTAAAATTTTCACAAATAATATTCAAAAATTAAAATAAATTCACAAAAATAATAAAAATGTATTTTAGCACTTGACTCAACCTCAAGAACACCAATTTCAACTCAAACTAACATAATCTAAAATTATTCAACTCAAACCACAAAAATAAAAATCTAAATCTTAAAATGAATCTACAAAAACTCAAGCTAATTGGAGGTAATTAATTGTAATTACCTTAGGAAACTTAAAGCTTAGAAGGAAGGGAAGGTTTTTGAGCCAAGACTCGC
>CATIWK010319321.1:0-12137 GCA_949634005.1 Mallotus japonicus | reverse complement strand
ATAGGTAGGCCCTCAAAGTAGCGTTCCGCAGCATCTATACCGAAAACTTTTGTCATCAAGTCAATACGGGTTGCATAGTCAGAGTCCAATAATTCAAACTCGTCATTACTAACCATCCACTCTGATATCTGGAAATCATATCAGTTATAAAACAAAAGTGAATACTATTCATTGCTCAATATACACAATGATTACAACAAATAAGTGAAATTCTTGCATCTCAAGTCATGCTCTATTCAGTTTCACTAATAACCACTGCAAACAACAAGCAATTCATCACAACAAGTTATTAAAGCTACGAGTTACAGAATTTCCAGACTTTTATAATTTTGTTTCTCAATGACTATACGATTATAATCAAACACTCACCAAATTAAACTGCATCTCACAACCATGACTCTCACTGGTGAAAATTTTCTAGCATAGCCGTCAATGTTGTCACATGGTTATCCCAACCCAAAGGATCTTATGCATTGGGATTTGAGAATGCAGAATACCAAAGAGAAGGGCTCACAACCTCCTTCAATTCAAAACAAGATTCAGCAAAAATATATTATGCAGCTCTAACTCAACCCCCCAAGAAATCACTTAAACATTTTAACATGAACAAGAGACCAGAAAAGGACAAGATTATTATTGACGCTATCAGTACATTTACTGATTTATGAGAAGCAACATTATGCTGTCTCTAGTTCTATTAGACTTAAGTTATATGCACAATCAAACACGAAATTTTCAAAGCAAATTATACCCATTGATTGTTCTGCATCATATGTATGAACCAACAATTACCACAAAAATTACCCAGAGCCAAAGTAACATAGTTTTAAGGAAAACATAATAGCTCGCATTCTCTATCTCAAGCAAATTCAGTTTTCCACTTCCTTTTTACACTACAGCAATCTATACCAACATAGTCACACCTAATCATGCTAACAGTTCTACAATTCCTTATCTTCAATCATATTTTGTTGTTGTAAAACAAAGGCATTGTTCGGGATGGATCAGGCATAGGAGATTAACAAATTTGGGTTCTTGAAAACCATGTCATCTTTGACCTGATTTCATTGCTTTCAAAATGCTTTGTTTTCCTTTAAGTTGAAAGAATTGAAATCTAGCAGTCAAGCACTTTCCAAGCACAAGAATTAACTAAAAAGAATTCAAAATAAATTGAAATATATTGCATCTTTAGACTTTCCAAACACTAATCTTTCTATTAATTCAGCATGCAAGAAAAAAGGGCAAACAAAACAATAAAAATGGAAGCTTTTTACTACCTCAAGTGCATGCTTATAACGTTGTAACTTCCTGAGCTCTTTAGAAATATTTCTTAGCTCAGAGACAGTAATAGTATTTCCCTCATTAACCCATTTCTGAATAACATTAGTGGCACTTCTCTTTGGAAGCCTAAGCCTAAAAATCCTGCTCTTCAAATCATCTCCATTTTCCTTAGAAGTCAACTCCTCTTCTAAATCTTCACTTCTCAGTGTACCTGAAGAGAAGAAGTGATTGAATTCCCATTTCTTTGAGCTATAAAGACACCCAATTCCACTGTTGATTCTGCATTTTCTATGGTTTTTGCAAAGAGATACGAAGTTAGCATTAAAGAGGAATTAAAAAAAAAAATTGATTTGGTTTTTTAATTTGTGGGTTTTGTTGAGAACCCAACTGAGAATATGAAAAATTGAAAAAGGTGAAGACTTTATAGAGCTTACCGGTGGAGAGTGAAGAGAAGTGATCGGGATGCCATGTCTGGACTGCACTGCTGCTATTCTTCTCCTTTGACAGGGAAAATGTTAAACATTGTTTCTCTTGACTTCTACAACTACACACCCCTATTAGTTGTCTTAATATACACTTTGGTACCTGTTGTTTTAAAATTAGCATTTTCATTCAATTGTTGTTGTTGAAAAGAAGAAAATGAACGATTTTAGGCTCTCGCTACATATGTACCATACAAATAAAATTAAAAATATTAGATTAAATTTTATTTAATTATTTTTGTTGACATATAAAATCTGTAATACATATTAATATTTATAATTAAATAAACATTAATTTACTAGTGTTAATTTAATATATGTAAAAATACATATGTTTGTGGAAGAATTCGTGATTTTAAAGGCTTTTTTTTACTTTCATATTGGTATTGTGTTGTTGATAATATATTAATATAATATCTCTCCTTAAAGTAAAAATCAAGGAAATACTGTAAATTTAATATTTCATATTTTTAAATACAATATTTCTTATATATATATATATATATATATATATATATATAATTATTATTTAATTATATTCATTAATATAGAATAAATATATAACGATTATTTAATAGCTATAATAAAATAATAATTAATCTAACAATAAATAATAACATAAATCTTTATTTATATGTTATATATTTGTATTTATATAAATAACATTAAAATTATTAAATTATTTTTTATTTAATTATAATTATGAATGTATACAATTCCGTAATAAAATAAAATAATTATTTAATTTGAATTTTGGTAAATACTATCATTTATATATAAATACCTATTGGTCGAAAGTGTGAATATTAAGAGTAAAAATGTGCCTTTCTTCCTAAAATCAGCTCCAAGTGAATATTCTCTAGACCTCATTTTAACTTTTTTCTTCAAACAGTCGATTGTGTTTGTGTATTTGAGGTGTAATAGAGTTAAAGTCGAGTTAATATACTACCACTTTTGAGCTCGATTCAATTTTTAATTTTGACATTCGAATTTGATCAAACTTTTTTTTAAAATTCGAGTTCAACTCAATTAAATAATTTATATATTCGACCTTTACTAGATTCAACTCGATTTATTTAATAAAATTTTTAAAAATATATATTTTAAAATATTTAAATTCAACTCAAGTTCGGAGTTCGAACTCAACTTAAGTCTATAAAAATATACTTATAATTATTTTAAAATAAAAAAGTAAAATGATAAATATACAAAAGTTTGATTGTCTTGCGAACCTATCGAATTACATATTTAGAAATTCGATTTCGTCTAAATCACCTATTTAAGTAATTTAAGCTCGAGTTCAACTCAATAATAATTGAGTCAATTTTTAAATTTTTTTCGAGTTAATTCTAAGTAGTTCCCGAGTGAATTGGACTCGATTGCCCCTAGTTGTGTGGGATGATAACAAGTGGCGCGTAAACTACAGCTTCTCCATGCCAAGCTTTACTACCATGTGGAAGGGCCTACCATTTCATGGTTTAGCAAGAGTAGTTATTAGTTAAAAAGAAAACCGCGCGAGAATAATACTTTATACATACATACATACATATACACCAATCCATGGCCGATGGTCTGTAATTGGCCTTCACGTGGTTGTTTGTGGCTTTTTATTTGCTCTCTCTGTTCGTCAAAAATCCAAAAGAAGACGAAAAAAAATGCTGCTTTCTTTTTCATTCAGGCCCTTCTTTAATCCTCCTTAAACCATATATATAAAGTTAATCAATCCTCTTTTCTTATCAATGAAGGTATTAATCTTTTTTTTTTTTTCCTTACTTTTGTTTCTGGGTTTCTGTTTGTTTCCTGGGAAAATCAGTGGTAAGATAAGATGGGGATTTTTTTTTTTCAAATCTGTTTGTTTTCATGGGTTTGCTTTTGGGTTTCTGTTGGTTTCCTGAGAAAATCAAGGATGAGATGAAAAGGGGAATTTTCTTTTTTCTATGTTGATTTTATCTAGAAATTATTTATTATTTTTTTTTTATATTTGTGTGGATGATCTGTTTCTGGTTTGGTTTGGTAAGATTTAGGCTTAGTTATTTTTTAATTAACAACTTATGTGAGTTGTAACATGTGATCTGTTATACTACTTATTGGCAAATTTTAGCAGCTGAGGTGAGTTTCTGTATTTGCCTTTTGGTTTGATCATTTCTCTTTATGTTGGTTTTTTTTTTTCATTGTTTACAGATTTTGTTTGCATATCGAAAGCAATCACTGTCTGGAGTCTTTGAATTATCAGTGAACATGGTTCGAAAGAAGAAGAATGAGAGGCCACTAATGTTCAAAGGTTTAATACTAGCTTGCTCCTTTTATTTCTGTTTTTTTTTCCCCTTTATTGTAATAATTTTTTTAAAAAAAATTTATGTTGATATGGAATGACTGTTAAGCTTTTTTATTGTTGAGTAGAGTAAAAGTTTGTTCTTATTGTTATCCTTCTGCTGGAACTGCAGAATATATGCAAGGATCCAATCTTGTTATAGAGTGAGTGTTCCTTTGATTTCACTTGAAGAGACCTCTAATTAATCATCATTTTGTTTGTGCTTTCTTTGAGTAGTGTTGCTAGTTCAGAGATGTAGTATCTTGTTTAGGTGCATGTTGTTCTTGGGGCATTTGAGAACTGCTTGATCTAGATTGTTTGATGGAGTCATTAAGAAGGAAGAGAAAAGGTGTTCAAATTTTGCCATCTTGCGTAAAGTCCTTAGCTCCATCTGCTGTTATTTGGTCTCACTTTTCGTTGGGAGATTATTCAAGGCAGAAGAAGAAGTATAAGGAGGATGAAGGCAAGGAAATTGGTTCCATTGGAAGGTTAGTAAAAGGAGTTGTAACTGCTCCACATTGTAGAAGTTCCTCTTTGGATTCACCTTGTAGGGGTCTTAAGAGGAAAATTGGGTGTATTGATTCTGTAACACAATTAGGCCGGAAGAAAAAGATTGAGCAACAGTATGATTTGGGTGCTAAAATTGGGCAAGGGAAGTTTGGATCTGTGGTGTTGTGTAGAAGTAAAATGACTGGAGAAGAGTTTGCATGCAAAATGTTACGCAAGGGTGAGGATCTTGTGCATCGGGAGGTGGAGATAATGCAGCATCTTTCTGGTCATCCAGGTGTTGTGACACTGAAGGCAGTGTATGAGGATTCAGAATCTTTTTATCTTGTGATGGAGCTCTGCTCTGGAGGACGGTTGGTTGACCAGATGGCTAGGGAAGGGCAATATTCAGAGCATCGGGCTGCTAATATACTAAGGGAGTTAGTTTCAGTCATCAAATATTGCCATGATATTGGTGTTGTTCATCGGGACATAAAGCCTGAGAATATCCTACTTTCAGCATCTGGACGAATCAAGCTTGCAGATTTCGGGCTAGCCGTGAGGATTGCAAATGGTAGTAATGATTCTCTTAATATTTTGTCTTTTTGCTATATCTGCAGGCATGAGCGTACATGATCCATGCATATTATCTATGTCTGGACTGCAATAAGATTTACAAGTTCATCTCAGAATGCCCATGCCTGTTTCATATTCTAACTTTCCTTTATTTCATCAATAACTGCCTTTCATCTTATATAATATCAATTCTACTTAAACTGAACTTTAATCTCAAACTAGTTGGGGTCAGCTATATAGATTCCTTACCCCATCCCTTTTTGCTTTATTGGCAGCACTTCTCCATACTGCTCAATTCTGTAGTTGACATAATACTCAATCTTTCTCATTTGTGTATTCTACCATTCATTTATGTCTAGAGAAATCTATGAACATCTTATGTGTTCATCAATTCTATAGTACCAATATATTTTCAAAAAGCAGGATTATAGCACTCAGTTCTTAGTTACAAATAGTTTTCTGAAAATAACAAATAAACTCTGGTTTCTATCTCACAGGTCAGCGCCTAACAGGTGCAGTTGGAAGTCCAGCCTATGTTGCGCCAGAAGTTTTACTAGGGGATTATTCAGAAAAAGTTGACATTTGGAGTGCTGGTGTTCTCCTTCATGCTCTGCTTGTTGGAATTCTTCCATTTCAAGGTGATTCATTGGAGGCAGTATTTGATGCAATCAAGAAAGTCAACCTTGATTTTCAAAGTGGGTTATGGGAGTCAGTATCACAACCTGCAAGAGATCTAGTTGCTCGCATGCTGACAAGGGATGTTTCAGCAAGACTAACCGCTGATGAAATACTAAGTAAGTTTCGTATACTCTTCTCTTGTCTCTTTTTTGACAGATTATATATAGGAAGGGGTTTTCTCACTGGCTAAGTATTAGACTAATACCTACTTGAAAGAATATGAGTGATCATCTGATCATAAATTTGAAGGACTCCGTTCACTTATCAAAAATAATCTGGCTGTATGTCATTATTCACCTCAAGTTCTGTAATCCGTATACTTGGGATGGTAAATGCTGCCCAAAGGTCTTTTGAACTTTCTGATTGCCTTTGCTATCAAACTAGGAATTAGAAAATCAAGTCAGTATATTAATATGACTAAGCTAGTTTGACTGATATTGATAACTGGAATGAAGGTCACTTGCTGTATAGTTAAATTTATGTCTTATATGTTCAATGAATGGTGAAATGGAGCATTTCTCATGATATTAAAGGACATGAAACTATACATATATGTTGCTCTTTTCTTTCAAGGCCAAATGCAATCCTAGTTCTCTATCCATGATGACATCTTTGTACTGCCTCTTTAATGCATTTATGATAATGTGGGACTTTGCAGGGCATCCATGGATCTTGTTCTACACAGAACCTACTCTGAAGGGACTTACACTAGAACAGAAGCTTAGAAACCATGTTAAATTGACTTCCCAACAACTAACTATAACAGCAAAGGTGGAGTCAGAGAGATGTGATATGACAACCAGTAGTTTTCTCAGCGATAATTCTAGCCTAATTTTGTCATCCGGCAGTTCAACAAAGAGGTCAGATGAGCAAGACTGTGAATTAGTTGATGTCCTTGCTGTGGCAATCTCACGTGTGAGAATATCTGAACCAAAGCGAAGCAGGCTGTGCGGTCCTGCCAGCCCTATCCAACAAGAGTGTTCCTCTAACATTAAGGTTAACAACCTCTGTACAGCATTCTGATCATCCTTGACAAAATGCTGACTCCTCTGCCAATAGCTTTTACCAAGACAAGTCACAGTGGCAGGAGATATACCAGATTGTGAAAACTAAGTTCAGTAAAAATAAGATAATTGTGCAGGTGAAATGATGTGGTAACTCATAGAAGTTCATTCTGCCGTGAGAAAATTGTGATATTTAATCAGTGTGCTTGTGTTCTGATCTATTTTTTCAGTTGTATGTTTAGCTTGACGCGGCATGAAGTACAAACATTGCTTGTAATTTTCCTGTAAATAGAATTTGGATTGTTATGTCTAATCATATCCTGACATGGAGTGGAAAATTTCTGCAAATGTTTTTCAACAATTTGCTATAATGGTGCTTGTTTGGTTTGTTTCTATTTTTAGCCTGACCTGACACATTGCAATATCTGCCGTCCAGTCTATAGCTAATACCTGCATCATTCCGTTGTGAGAGAACAATGCATAACCATTTTGCCTGTTTAGCACAACAATGCAAGTTATGCATTCACCTCCAGGCCTGCCTGGCATCTTCCTGAATTTTTTTTTTTTTTTTTTAAAAAGGGACTCTATATCTAATTGCTGATTTTTTAAGTAAACATTATAGGAAAATGCTGAATGGGATCTCAAATTTAATGTTTAGAACTTTTAAAAATGGTGAAAAAATCATTCCTAAGTAACTTCAGCTTTCAGCTTGTATTTCTTTCTGAATTTCATCTTATATGCATTTTCTTCTACTTTTTATGGACTGATTTTTGAATTTGCAAGTCAACAAAAATAAAATAAAATAAAAATATAGGCTGCTTATGGCTTTGCCATGAAGATTTTGACTTAAGACTTAGAAATACAACATTTATATGTAAAGATATTATTTATCTTTCTATTTAATCTCTTCCACCGTTTACAAGAAGTACATAGTCGCGACGTCACGGATTCACTAGAGGACAAAAATTTTTGGGGCCATTTCCAATATTGTCTTTAATGATAATTAATATTTATTTTTTTGTTTTTATTATTTTTTTTTAAATTCAATTTTTTTATATATTTTTTTTGGAATCTAAAACCTAAGAGCACTGGAGTGAACCCATTATATAAGGATTCAAACACCTATAACTTGTAAATTTTTTAAAATTTTTTATTATAATGTAAATATACAAAAAAAAAAAATGGCTAAAAAAGTAAATGTTGCGAGTAGCGACATCTATCTTTTTCCTTAAAAAATTAGATCTAATATCTTTTAACAGCATTTTTATTACAAAATTATTTCAAATTAGAAACATGATCACAAGCTTACTCTGAATACTATACCTATTAATCAATTTTTTGTACATTATATTAAATTTCATCTCTGATTAAAAGCATATATTAAATTTTTGGCTAAATGGGACATAGGCCAGGATATCTGCTAGCAATATAGGAACGGCACATGTAAGTTATAGTTATATATATATATTACTTCCAATAGTTTCAATCACATGATACATACTTGTTCCTCATCCTCCTTTTCATCTCTTTTTATTTTCTTCTTGCAGTCATCTTCTTGCACTTTTGGCATTTGTCATCTTCTAGCCATATATTGCTTTTCTTCCCAAGAAACTCAGCTATAACATCTACATACATGGTCTCTATAATATTCTTTCACTCTTGACCTTAAATTGGTGAGGTTCTTCTTGAGCTTTTCCACTTTTAGAGGGGACAAAAACATCCATGGCCATAGCATCACCTAGCCCCAAGAAAGCTCATCACCATCAACGCTCTATTTCAATATCATTTTGCTTCTTCTCCCTTAAACTCTCCATTTTTCTTCTAGCTATATGTGTCACTCTTTTCACTCTATTCCAAATCCAATCCCTCCATTATCCACCACCATCATGGTCTTTCATGCGAAGATGGCAAGAATTCACCACCACATGCAATCAAGAACTCACCAAATCCATAGCAGAAACAAGACTAGCGCAATCAGTCACGTTTCTTCCTCTTAAAGATTTACGTTATCAAGAAAAGGCACTTCAAGGACACACATGGTTCATGAGCTCAATGTATGATACACATGAAGAAGGTGAAGTACAATACCAGCAGTTTCCTTCACCATCATCACAAGGTAGGATTCTTTGCTTGAAAGGTAATGATACACATGATGGTTCTTGGAACTCTTATGCCTTAGCTTGGCCTGAAACACTGCCTTTTAATGCTACCCTTTTGAAAGGTTTAACTTTTGTATCATATAACCATTACAATTATGATAATATTTGGCATGGATTATCAGCTATTGTACCATTTGTTGCTTGGCATAGAAGAAATGGATGTGAGTTGCCTAGTAGATGGGTGTTGTATCACTGGGGTGAGCTTAGATTCAGGATGGGTTTATGGCTAAGTACTTTAACTGAGGCAACATTTAGCGAAGAACAAAACATTGAAGGATTTCAATGGGCTGATAATACTCAGCCAATTTGCTTTGAAAAAGCTGTTGTGATGAGGCATAATGAAGGTGGCATGTCAAGAGATAGGAGGATAGAGACATATGATTTGATGAGGTGTAAGGCTAGAGCTTATTGTAATGTAAGCTTGGAGGGTGGTGGTGACATTAGGGTTACTGAGAAAGGATCTCCAGTGATTGGCATGACTTTGTTTATGAGAACTGGTCCAAGATCTTTCAAGAATGAGTCTGCTGTTACTGGAATTTTTGAAAAGGAATGTGCTAAGGTTGATGGTTGCAAGATGATGGTGGCTTACTCCAATAATCTCACTTTCTGCGAACAGGTTAGCCATCAAATACTGCACTTACTAGCTAGCTACTAATTGAAAATAATTTGACATTTTTTAATAAAGATTTAATGGGTGGTATGTTATATAATAAATATAGTTATATATATTAGTGAATAAAATCACAATTAGACATCGCTAATAGCAATATCATAGATCATGTAAAAATAATTTTTTTTAAATTATAGTTATGCAGGGAGACAATTAAATAGAAAAAAAAAAGTATTTTAAACATTTTTTTTTTTTTACCAAAGTGGGGGAGGGGGGCATCCATGGGGATTGAACCCGCATGGATGGACATCTTAGGCAGATGCCTTACCACCTAGGCTTCTAGGTCTGGGTGTATTTTAAACATTTATTGTGACAGCAATATACTATTGATATTAAATAATGACGTAAGAATTTATATTTAAAACTTTAGTATTTTTATAAATAAAAATATTAATCACATCACTGTAATGCAAAAAAAAAATTATTCTCTCATTTTCACATCTTACATAAATCTATGTATTGGCTTAAATTTCAATACTTTTGGCAGTTTCGAAATGAACAAATTAAAATGGACAAATTTTTCTGTTTTTGCTTTTTAACAAAGTTTGTTCTTTGAAGAAAGCTTTATATGAAGTAGTGCTAAAGATTTGTCCTAATTAAAGGCAATTCACGTGGGAGCTAACTAGTCCTAATTTGCTGAAGGGGTTGAGTGTAACTAAATTAATTTTAGCTAACTTCATGGTAGGAAAAAGTACCACAACATTATTGCTCAAAAAAAAAAAAAAGTACCACAACATTAACAAATACAAAACCTTAAGTGAGCATTCACTGTAAAAATACTACATTTGTAATTAATTGATTTCTTATTATTGCTATAATTTCATTCACTTTTCCTTTGTTTTGGATCATTATTGTTCATTAATTTTTTTTTGCTTAAATCTGGTTTTCAAGGCTTATTCATTGAATTATCAAAGATATTATAGTGCTAGATTATGGCATAATTGTAGCCTTGTAGGGTGATTGATCTTAAGTACTTTTCTTATTTTATTTCTTTTGTTAGCCATAATACTCTTATATAAATAGTGCCTTTATTAATACAAAATCATACACTAAAATGTAAGAATTCTTCAATTTTTAATTTTCATTCTCTTATTTATCTACAATAAGGACTATCACCTGTCACAACCCGTAACAATAAAAAAAATTTCATTTTTGTCCTTAAATTTTTTAGTGGGCCATAAAATAAGGGGGTAACGTAACACACTGTTTGTATCGCAACCTGTAACATCAAATATTTTTTTTTATAAAACAGGTTCATAATTATTTTTTTTAAATGTCGCCGATGTTCTTTATTTTCAGCCATCTTTGAAATTTTTACAATGAAATTTATATGAAAAAAAGATTCATTATAAATTCAGTTTAGACAAGACATTTTTTTTTATTTACTTGCATAGATATATACATGCATCCATAACTAAGCTGAGCACTAAATAATTGACATCTTGATATGTATACAGGTGAAGCTAATGAGCATGACAGATATTTTGATATCTCCCCATGGTGCTCAGTTGACAAACATGTTCCTAATGAACAAAAATAGTAGTGTTATGGAATTTTTCCCCAAAGGATGGCTAAAACTTGCTGGTGTAGGTCAATATGTGTACCATTGGATAGCTAGTTGGTCTGGGATGAAACACCAAGGAGCATGGCGAGATCCTAACGGAGATCACTGCCCCTTTCCGGACGATGATCGCCGGTGTATGCCTATCTATAAAGGTGGCAAGATTGGATTCAATGAGACCTATTTTTCTGAATGGGGTAGAAATGTTCTTAATGAAGTGAAGTTAAGAAAGATGGAGGAGATATCACATAAGAGTGGTACTTTAACCTCTAGTTGTGCTTGTTAATTAGATCACATACTATCCATTTTATACTCACTTTTCTATTTTGCACTTTCAATGTATACTTGTGGTAGCATATGAGCAGCCAAAAAACATGCAATTGCATTTTATTTTACAATTATTTTTTGGAGTTATTATGAGTAAAATATTTTATCAAGAATTTAATCTTTTTTTTTTTTTTGTCAAATATCAACAACACTAAGTTATTAAATTATGATAAGTGAGAGAATAATTAAATGGTAATTTTTTTTCAAAGGTCTTCTGAGGTGTAGACTTCGAATTCTGTCATCGTCAATTTTTTTTTTTTTTTTTGTAAATTGAGAGATTATATAACCTTAGTAGCGATAAATTGCACAACAGGGAGGGCAACCCTCCCCTTTTAAATTGACAGTAATAGAAATCAAACTCTACACATCAGAATGCCCTTTGAGAGAACTTTTCATTTGACTACTCCCTCACTGACGATTGTAAATTTATACCTATTAAAAAAATTACCAAAATTGTAGTGTGGTGGTGTGCTAACCTTTAAGTTAAAAGTGCAAATCGAGTGGGGATATGATGCAATTTATATTTTGCCCTCTACTCAAAACTTTCCATGGGATGGATCTAGGCCTAGATCTTTGGTACGAAAAGAGATCATTGAGTCCAA
>CATIWK010319286.1:0-12495 GCA_949634005.1 Mallotus japonicus | reverse complement strand
TTCATTATAATTTTAATTGTTATAACAAAATATAATTAATTTAAGATAAAATATAAAAAATTTTATATTTTATCTTAAATTAATTATATTTTATAATACAAATAAAATTATTAATTAAAATATATTATTCTGCAAATATTTATTATAAAATAGACTAATTAAAAGAAATATTTTTTAAATTGTCTAATTGAAATACAATTGAGTTTAAAATTTATTTAAAATATAACATAAATTATAATGTTGAAAAAACTAATTGAATTTATCCAAGTATAAAAAAATTATTCAACATAAAAGTGTAGGGACTCAATGTATAGAAATAAAAGTGCAGGGGCCAAAATAGGGTTAAGCCATATTTTAAATTTGAAAAGGGGTTTATTTGAACCATTTTTAAAAGTTTATGGATTTTTTTATACTTTTTTTTCTTTATGGTGTTATTTGCTCTTTTCGTAAAAGTTCAAGGGTTTTTTTTGTACCTTTTGCCTTTAATAAAATAACAACTATCATTTTAAAATTTGTAAACTGCCTCATCTCAATCTTAGTTTTATACTCATGCCACATGATACCAATTTTTTTTTAATTGATCTTAATACTTGTAAAAACTCAGCATATATATATATATGTTATTTTCAATAGGAATTTTTATGTTATTATAGACCCAGAGATGTAAAAAATGGTTGTAACGTATGAGTCAGCTGTTATTCAACAAGTTCAGTAGTTGAAGCTCTAACAGATTTGTCAGTCCTCTTGGCATCTCTCTTTTTTTTTTTTTTTTTTTGAGCGAAATAAAAGATTTCATAGAAAAACCATAGCTTACATGATTGAACCAAAGCTTACAAGAAACTTGGTAGCTATAGAGGGACCATGGGGATAGGATAAAAGAGAATATGAGACTCCACACCATGGATGTCATCAAACTTACTCTTACTAAGAGGATTAATAGGTAAAAGTAAAGATTATGACAATGATCAAAAGAAATGAAAAAACCTTACTAACTAAAACCTCCAAGAAAAGCAAAAAGAGACGACTGGAGGAATACAATAGCAAAGAAATATTAACTATTCTGAAGTTGCTCAGTATTTTCAACTGAGCAGTCCTTCGAAGCTTCTGTTGCTTGAGGCTTATCCAGAGTTGGATGAGGAGGTATACCTTCAGACGTGATACCAATGGCGCTCGAGAGCTGAGTAGTGGGACTAGTAAGGGTCTCCTTCAAGTTGGGCTCGTTGAGGATGGTCTTAGGCTCATTGAAGTGTCTAGGCTCAACTACTAAAATATTTCTTAGCCCAAGTAAGCCCAAGAGAAAAGTGTTGGATGTTCCTTGGGAAGAGTAGAGTTGGTTACTGACATAGGCAGCTAAGGAAAGATCTTCACGCCATGTTTCTTCTGTAAGATCTCTACCTACTGCAGTGAGGGATTTGACCCAAGCAAGAGCATGGAAACACTCTCGGCCAAGGAGGTGTATGAAATGCACCACCAAAGTAGATGGATGGTGAGCTGGAGCTGTAGACTCATGAGAGAAAGCTTGCTGATGCCCATTTGAAAGAAAAGCTTCATCTACTGATATGAGATCATCGATCTTGACACCAAAACTTCCCTTTATATTGTTGAAATTGATTTTTTACCATAAAGGACCCAGACCTTGAACCCAGTGGTCGGAAATACTAACTAAAAAGTTGGATTTCCAGCTACAACCCTGAGCTTGAGGATTTGTAGCACGGATCCATGGAGGAAAAGGTGGCAAATGGGCTGAATCATAGTGGGAGTGCCATGGTTGAGTTAATAGGTGAGTTGGTAGGAATGCCACACTTGACTGATGGCTTGGAAGCTTGATTGATGAAAATGAAAACCAGTATGGTGGAGTAGATGATGCTAGTGATGTTGTAGCGTTGATGGGTGGGTTTCCATTGTGATGGATGGCTGGATCAGGATCATCCGTGATTGCAAGAGTGGGACTGGTTTTGAAGTTGAAGGATAGCTGGGTGGGGTAAGTAAAGGATAAAGAGTGCTGAAAGAGGTAGGGATGAAGGATTATCACTGAAGTTTTACTGGATAGAACCAGAAAACACAATAAACATATGAAGAATGACTTATCCATGTTCAGAGCATTTCACTGAACAATACTAAGAATCTCCCTAAATGGGACATTTTGGCTGACTTGGCATCTCTCCTTCAATATTGTTATTATTGCTTGAAAGATAAATTAAGTTAGTTGAGAATGAAACTGTATTGATCCACATACAATTTTGCCTACTTCATTTTACATCGTATTGATGAGGCTGCAAGAAACTGTATTGATCTACATACAATTTTGCCAACTTCATTTTTAAATTTACAATTAAAAGCTACTGACAAAAATTCTTAAAAACAAAATTCAATTTATTTGCAAACAAGATGTTCTTCAGATATCTTCACAATTTATTTAAATTTAAAGTGTGTGTTTTCCTTAGTCATTCATTTTGTGCAATTGAAAAATTATTACAACTATTCTTAATCTGTGCAACTGCAAATTAATATATATTTATTTAATTATTTTAAAATACAAAACTAAGTAATTTAATTACGAATTAATTAACTAATTAGTTTTAATAAAATAAAATTATGAGTTAATTAACTAATTATTTGTAACTCACCTTACTATAAGGATGCCATATGACACATATCTATCTTATTATTTTTAAGGTATAATACATATATGGCCCCCTGTACTTGTCACTTTTTATCAGTTTAAGACCTTAACTTATAGTTTTGCCATTTTGACACCTGAACTTGGCTAAAATGCACTAGTTTGCACTAATATGATGACATAATGCATCTACCACCCCCTGTATTTTTCACCTTTTATCAGTTTGACACATCTACTTGTAGTTTTTTGTCAGTTAAACCCATATGATGTGGCACATGCTGATTCGCTATTTCCTACTACGTGTTCTGACAGGGGTTTCAACATTACATTTTAGCCAAGTTCATGTGTCAAAATGGCAAAACTATAAGTTAAGGTGTCAAACTGACAAAAAGTGACAAGTACAGGGGGCCATATATGTATTATGCCTATTTTTAAAGATCAGCATTATATGTATATAGACCCAGATATGTGTCATAAGGATGCCATATGACACATATCTATCTTATTATTTTTACTTAAAAAATGTATATAGACCCAGAGAGGGGAAAAATGGTTGTAACATACCAGTCAGCTTGTTATTCAACAAGTTCAATTGTTGAATCTCTATAGACTTGTCAATCCTCATGGAATCTATTCAAAAATGAAAAGAACAGAAGAACTAGTAAACAGAGTAATGGACTTGAAAAAATTGTGATGAATAAAATTGCCCACATAGACTATATTTGCTTTTCCCCATTTGTCAAGTTGAGTTTACTATGAAGTCATTTTTATAGGTATCAATCTCCCATTTCATTACATTGTTACGTTCTTGGTTGAAACCTGCAAGGATTCTTACCTTGCATAACCATCATAATCATGCCTGGAAAAACAATATGAATTCAACCTACACACTGCATTGATCCCCCAAGGATTATTTTCTGGTTAGATTTTTAATCCACTAACAGTTTTGCCCACTTTATTTTTAATTTACAATTAAAAGCTATTGACAGAGAGTCTTAAAAACAAAATTCAGTTCATTGGCAAACAAGATGTTCTTCAGATATCTTCAAAATTTATTTAATTATATTATATAACAAGTTGCTGCATAGATAGCATGCTAAGTCCTGAAACAGCAACCTTATAGGTTGTAGCATTCTTACATGCAGAATTTGGTTGTCGAAGAAGCTAAAGGTCACGAAAATGAACAACCACAAGTTTACACATTAATTAAGCAACACTAATGATACAAACTTTTCCATTTATAAATAGCGGCAGCTGCTCCTGAGGTCTGACTGAAAAAAAGAAAAAGAAAAAGAAAACCACAATGGCAATTAGTTCATAAATCATAAATTTATAGTTCTTATCCCAATTGGAATGCTTATAAGGAAGAGAGAAAGATGTTACCATGGCAGCCTTTTTCTGATAGACGAATGATGAATGCTAGATGTGAAATTTCCTCTGCAACCTTCTCCCGTACACTGCTATTCCCACATGAAGCCAATCTGCCACTTTATCCAAGAGCTGGAAATAGGCATGTCTCCAGGAACGCTTCAAAAGCAAAGTACCTGAAACACCCCAGAAGCCAACAATGAATCCAAGTCCTGCACCAGCATAGAGCCATTTTAGGAATTCATCTCCATCTTCTTCATTTTGTTGAGACTCGGTATCAGGTCGTGCAACTTGAATCACATCATCTCCAGGGCAAGTTTGTGTAAGAGGCAACCCGCAAAGTGCAGCATTACCAGAAAATACAGAAGCATTAAAAGTCTGAAGCTGAGTGGCTGATGGAATTCTCCCGGAAAAATCATTGTACGACAAGTCCAGGGTATTAAGGAAATTTAAACTAGCCATGCTATCCGGAAGTGGGCCTGATAGCTTATTTTGAGACAGATCAAGTGACTCCAGTTGCTTCAGAAAACCAATCTCTCGAGGGATTGCACCGGTCAGCTTGTTATTGGACAAGTTCAATTGTTGAAGCTCTAAGAGGCTTGTCAATTCTTTTGGAATCTCACCTTCGATGTTATTGCTCGAAAGATCAATTATTCGAAACAGCCCCAGAGTTTTATGAAACATGTAGTTCCTTCCCTTCCAAAGAACGAATGCCTTGTCCACATATAATTGTCCAGGCATAGAAATCATCCTAGAACCAACAACTGGAACTAGTAAGTAAAGGCCAATGGTTTCAGTTGAGTTGCCGTGCATGGCCATGGCTGTTAAATTCTGCAAGCAGCGTGGTATGGTACCATTGAGATTGTTCAAAGATAGGTCCAAGATCTGAACATTTCTTAATCTGCACAATTGCAAGGGTACCTTTCCGTGAAATTCATTGTATCTCTGACTAAGAAATTGCAAAAATGGTAAGCTTTCTCCAATCCAAATAGGTATATTTCCGGATAACTTATTACCACTGAGGTCAAGGAATCTCAAAAGAGTGCAATTCTTTAAAGACGAAGGTAACTCTCCCGAAAAGGCATTGTTTTCTAGATTTAGCGATCGAAGTTTCCAAAGTAATCCTATGGAGTTTGGAATTTGGCCTGACAGACTGTTATTTGCTAAATTCAAGAACACCACATCTTGGACATTCATAAAAGAAAGATCAGCAAGCACTCCAGAGAATTTGTTATTTGAGAGGTCAAGGACGATCATTATGCCGAATGCTGAATCACCATTTGTTAGCTTGTATCTTCTAGAAACATATGCAGAGGAGCCCGGTTTTGAAGAAATTAAAGGCAATGGACCATTGAAACAATTAAAGCTGATGTCGATAAAATGGAATAATGAAACATCAAAATTGAGTGAGAAATTAGGCACCCTCCCCCTCAAATTATTGTGGGAGATATTTAAATTACCAAAAGACAACTCCCAAAACCATTTAGGAACGGAATCAGAAATTCCGTTGTCAGAAATGTCGAATGTAGAATAATATTTCTGATATCGAAGCCATTTGGGAAAATGAGGTCCCATCTTGCAGGATTGAAGTCGTATATAATTTAAATGAAAAGGAGGAACCCAGTTTAGACTTATATTCCAAACAAAGGAGTTACCAGATAAGCCCAAGTACCTCAATTTCGACATATTTGAAAAATGGTCTTCGGAGATGACACCTCTCAATGAATTTAAACCCAGATATAACTCTTCCAGGTTGGACATGCGCCCAATGTTCTTGTCTACCGTCCCATTCAATCGATTTTTGATAAGAGCAAGCATCCTTAAAGAGGCAAATCTTGTAATATCAGGCAATGAACCTGTTATTTGATTTCCATCCAAATACAAAAATTGGAGTGATTTTTGGGTGCATCCAGATAGATTTTGAATCAAGTCAGGAAGCTGTAGACTGAAATTGTTATTTGATAGATCTAAAGTCTCCAATCGACACATAATATTCCCAAATGATTTTGGAATATCTCCTTCAAGTGCTGTATTAGAGAGATCAAGATCTACAAGAGAAATCATGTTCTCAAAATCAGCAAGAGTTGAAGGTTGCCAATTGTTAAAAGAGAGTTGAAGAATTCTGATGTTTTGGGTAATGTTTGACAACCACTGGTGTATTGAAGGAATTACAAGCTTATTCCCAGAGAGAAAGAGCTGAGTAAGAGATGAAGAAGAATTTATAGGTGAAAGAGTCAGAGGAATCTCATCGTCTTCTTCAGAGAAGCAGTAAGATAGGGACAAGATCTCTAGGTGAGGAAGCTTATTAGGAATTTGCAACCAATCATTGGGCCTAGTAAGGTGAGTCATACTAAGGTCAAGGTGACTTAAAGAAGAAAGCCCAAAAAGCCATTCAACATTCCCAATATCGTTAAAATCATTATTAGATAGAGAAAGAGAGTGCAAAGTAGAGAGGTTCCGAAGCATAGATGAAATGGTACCACTAAAATAACCATTCTCGAGATCCAAATATTGTAACTTAGGAAAGGAACCATTGTTAGTATTGGGGAATTGGCTTCCTCCAAAATCATTATAACTTAAATTCAAGTAAGTAAGATGTCTCAATTCACACAAAGAATCACTCATCTTACCTCTCAGCAGCATTTCAGAGATGTAAAGGCTTGAGACATGACCCGTGAGGTTGCTGCAGGTGATGCCTGTCCATTTGCAGCAGTCTCTTTTGTCATCTTCACTTCCCCAAGAAGAAAGATAGTCATAGCTGTCAATAAGATCATCTTTGATCTTGAGCAGAGCTTGTCTCTCACTTTCTATGCACCCAACACCACTTCCATTTCCGAAACCTGAGCTGAATTCAAGAGCAGCCTGTTTCATGTGCACAAGTAACAAGAGCACAGCCAGCACATAAACATATTGAAGCAACATCTTTTTATGAGTTAAAATCACCATGATATAAATGCTTAGAGAAACTCCAAAATACTTATGCTGTCTACTATTGTTGTGTTGAGTTAATATATAGAGGAACCAACTGTACCTTTATAGCTCAAATGAAATGTGGTCTAAGTCTTGCAGCGCTAACATCTATTTTTGGGTGAAATTATTTTTACACTTTCCCAGCAGTTCCTATAAGTCATGAAGTCAGTGGCAACAACCATAACTTTGTTTGTACAAAGTAGTCAAACTTAGAGCCTCATCAATCTTCTGCGAAAATACTTAATTTTCATTAATTTTATGCTTTATATAAATATAATTCACAATGGAAATATAAATATTTTGTGAGAGTAATGGAGAAGTCACTTTCGGCCTGTCTATTTCTATGAAAAGAGAAAGTCACACAGCGAAAATTGCATGGTTACTTCATCTAGATATAATAACTGCCACCCCATTCCTTTGGGAGTGGTGGTGAGGGCATTGGTTGCCCATTTAGGGAGTGACGGTTCGAACCCCACTCTCTCCCTTTCCCAATATTCCCCTCTAACATAATCTAACATACTAAATCTGGATTTGCCGAGACTGTGTATCAAAATATATATATATATATATGCTAATAGTGAGCCTATTCCTTTGTTTGGCTTGATGGTAAGCAGCTTGGTAAGTTAATAGGACACTTTTTTTTCTCCTTGCATATATTGAAAAAATTAAAGAGTTTGTAGCTGCTACGACTCGAACAGTCATAAGAAGCATCTTTCCAAAGCATCATTACCACCGAACCACATATAGAAGATGTTATATTTTTTTTTCTAGTTAAATTTTATTTATTTCGGTTAACCAAAAAAGCTCGGTTAACCGAGAAAATCTCGGTTTCGGTTCCGATTATGATTTTGAAAAAAAAAATCGGTTCGGTCGGTTACCGAATAACCTATTGCACACCTGTAAGAAACTCCATTTTATGGTGCAAAAATTAAAAAATAAATAAAAAATAAAAATAAAAACTTACAAATCAGGCAAAAGAAAACCTAAGTCACTTAAATTAAGGCTTTGGATACTATCATGTCTATAGAAAATGGCCTATCATGTCTCCATAAAAACCACCTGCATTACATGTAAAGGTATATATTACATGAAAATTACAAAATATGATTGCATTCTTTCTTCAGCTATGTGACCTTAAACCTATTGCTGAGCTTCAAAATGCGGTAAAAAGTAAAAAAGCTCCAAAAACTTTGCCACCTTAGCTTGTTATATTTAAACAAGAAAACTATATATTTACATGATTAACTATTTATTTTGATTCTTTTTGTTTTTTTTTATTTTCTGCAATTTAATTTATTGTTCTATTAGTTTTCTATAAATGAAGCAAAGCAATCATAATTAGAACATTATATTATCAAGTAACAGAATTCATGAAGATGAAGCAACCATAATAAAGTTTTCTGATTGCAATTGCACTTCTTAATTGCCAATTAAATTATTTTTATTTTTCTGCATTGCATCGTAGTCATGGCTGCATTCAGTAAGGATATAACAATTCCAGGGAAATTTGATTAGAGAGATATTCTTGGAAATGAACCTATCAATAATAGCTAATGGAGAGTCAACTGCATGCCTAGCTAAAGAATATTACGCTGATTTTGAATTTGATGAACCTATAAATAATACTAATCCCTTAATTAAGGAAAAATAAGCAGCAGGAGTCCCTGATATTAAAAAAAAAGTGACAATTATTCCATAAAATATGTTCTTATCCCAATAGAACAAAAGAGTTTCAAAATGTTACTTTGGCAGCCTTTTTCTGATACATGAATATTTGACAATTCCTTTGCAACTTTCTCTTGCTATTCTCACATCAAGCTTTGAATTCCATTTTTTGAATTCCATCCTTGCTCAGCATGCGCTCGATCAAAATAATTTTTTTCTAAATATGTTAATTAGTATAAAAATATATTTTTAAAAGAAAATATTCAGATCTTGATGTTCTAAAAAAGTATTAGATTTTAAATATTTTAACGGACATTAAATATTAATAATCTCATACGAAAATTTTTAAATAATTATATTTAAGTTATGCTCAAGAGAGTATCAAAGAAGCCTCTCCGACTTAATCTATGACTTTGGTTAGGGAGAATGATCTTCTTCTTCTGTTCTGCTGGGAATGGATCTTTTGATCTTTGTTTTTCAGGAGGTGGCTTTTGTTTTTTCTGCTTGATTTGCTGTAGAGAGCAACTTCGGTTCTCTTAGTCAGATGTGGCTTTTACCTTTGTTCTTCTTTGTATTTCTTTCTTTTCTTTTTATTTCCTTTTAATAATATTTGGACCCCGGAATTTGATTTCTGGACTCCAACCTTTTACTCAAAAAATATTTAAAGTTACAATTGTCCATTTTATTTTATACTAAATTTCATTATTTAGTTTTCAAAATTCAGCTACTTTTTCTATTAGTTTTTTAAAGCACTTGTTATAATAATAACTAGTATTGTACCCGCACGATACACGATTTTATTTTTTATTTTTATTTATGTATAAGTTAATTTATTATTTTAGTTTAAGAAAAATAATATTTGTATTTGGAATTAAATATTTTATATTTTTAATTTATAAACTATATTTCAATTGATATAAAATTTATATTAGTTATTATTTAAATTATACAATTTGAGTTATCAAACATTTTTTATAATAAAATAAAAAAAAATTAATTTTATGTGATGCTAAAAGATCACTAAATAAAAATAAAATTATAAGCTACAAAATTCTAAATTTGCTTTTTATTTCATACATAATAATAAAGTAAATGAACTTGATGGACATCTTTGATAGCATTAAAAGTAAGGTTCTTTTCTTTTTATTCCATGTTTTGTCTCTTCTTCATTATTTGGTGTTTGCTCTGCTGAATCTTTTTCATTCATACTTTTGTAGGAGTTCGATATTATTCACCTGATTATTATCGAATTTAAGTGTATAAGTATTAAAGATAAACATTTTAATAATTATATTTAAGTTATTTTTTCACATTGTATTGTTTTTTAATATTTAAAGTTACATTTTTCCATTTTATTGTATACTAAATTTCATTATTTAGTTTTCAAAATTCAGCTACTTTTTCTATTAAATTTTTTAAAGCATCTTTTATAATAATAATATGGTCGTATCTGGTAGTCACATAAGTTGACTATATTTAGTAGTTCAGCCGATCTTAAAAGGAGGACAAAATTCCGTGTTTCTATACACAATACTCGAATTCGAGACCTCATTTAAAAAAATCCAAACTTCTTACGATTTGGACCAAATTTAATAAAAATTTTGATGAAGGGGTGATATATAGTATAACATGATTAAAAATAAAAAGTAGTATTAATTTTTAAATATTTGGAAAAAATAATGCAGTATGATAAAAAAAAAAAGGTTTGTTTATCTCATTAATTAAAATAATGGGGGCAAATGATATTTATCTCATTAATTAAAAAAAGTTTGTTTCCTTTTCAAAAAAAAAAAAAAAAGTTTGTTTCAGGCATAAAGCATTAGAAATTCAAGACAAAATGAAGAAAGATCAAAAAATTACGATGACAAAAGGGATAGGATAGCAGTCCTGAGGCAACAATTCGTATTTCAAACATTGCTACATTCTGCGTTTCTGTTCTTGAAAAATAAACAAACTGATGAGCAATGGTTCTGTTTAAAGAATTGATAATGCAAATTCCTGCATTAGACAAGACAAAAATTCTGTTTCAAAAATAGAAGCAGTATCAGAAAAAGTTACCTTTGCAAATTCAAAACAAAAAAAAAAAAAGATGTCACCTTGGCAAACTTTTCAGGAGGATATATGAGATAGATGAATATTAGATTTGAAATTTCGTTTGCAATCTTCTCCAATGCACTAATATGGTCATATAAAGCCTATTTGCCAATTTGTCCGAGAAATGGAAATAGACATTTCTCTAAGACAACTTCCAGTGAAGTACCCAAAATTCCCTAGAAAGCCAACAATGAATCCAAGTCCAATTCCAGCATAAACCCACTTCATGAATTCATCTCTATCTTCTTCTTCATCTACATTAGCGTGCACATCATCCCCTAGGCAAGTTGGAGTAAGTGGAAGACTACAAAGTGCAGGATTACCAGCATGCAGAAGCATTGACCAATGGACATGATTAATCCCAAAGGATTATTTTCAGAATCAGAAAAAAAAGATCCCTAAGCATTGGACAATGGACATGATTATGTTCCAGTAAGAGACTCCACATCACTGCATAACTTCTGAAGTTTCATAAGTGTTGTAAATTCAGGCAACGCACTAGACTACAAATTAATATATATTTTATTTAATTATTTTAAATAAAATAAAGTAATTTAATTAAATACTTTAAATAAAATAAAAAGTATTGATTAATTACCTAAGTAGTCACTAAAAATAAAAATTTAATAAAATAACAACTATCGTTTAATTTATTAAGTAGTTTTTAAAATATGTAAACTCGCATAGTCTCAATTCTAGTTTTATACTCATGCCACATGATACTAATTGATCTTAATACTTTTAAAAACTCAGCATATATATATATATATATATATATATATATATATATATATATATATATATATATATATATATATAATTTCCATGTATTATACGCCCAGAGATGTAAAAAAAATGGTTGTAACGTACGAGTCAGTTGTTATTATTGCATGAGAGATAAATTAAGTTATTTGCGAATGAAATCAACGTCAGAACTTGTAAAGAGAGTAATGAACTTGAAAAATCTTGCTTTTCCTCATTTGTTAAGTTCACCTTAAAGTCATTTTCATGGGTATCATCTTAAAGTTATATTTTTATATCGTTATGTTCTTGGTTGAAACTCGAGGCTGCAAGAAACTGTATTGATCCACATACAATTTTGCCTACTTCATTTTTAAATTTACAATTAAAAGCTACTGACAGAAATTCTTAAAAACAAAATTCAATTTATTTGCAAACAAGATGTTTTTCAGATATCTTCACAATTTATTTAAATTTAGATAGCAAGCTCAGTCCTTGAACAGCAACCGCCCTTGATAGTTTATAGCATTCTTACATGCAGAATTAGGTTGTTGAAGAAAAAGATCAACCAAAATCAACAACCACAAGTTTACACATCAACACTATTGATACAAACGTTTCCATTCAGAAATAGCACCAGCTGCTCCAAAGGTCCCCAAAAAAAAAAAAAAAAAAAAAAAAAGAAAACAACAATGTCAATTAGTCCACAAATTATTAGTTTCCAATGTAAACCATCTGCTTATTATAACTAAGGAAGAGACAAAGATGTTACCATGGCAGCCTTTTTCTGATAGATGAATGATGAATGCTAGTGAAATTTCCTCTGCAACCGTCTCCCATACACTGCTATTCTCACATGAACCCAATCTGCCACTTTATTTAAGAGCTGGAAATAAGCATGTCTCCAGGAACGCTTCAAAAGCAAAGTACCTGAAACACCCCAGAAGCCAACAATGAATCCAAGTCCCATACCAGCATAAAGCCATTTCAGGAATTCATCTCCATCTTCTTCATTTTGTTGACTCTCAGTATCAGGT
>CATIWK010319043.1:0-14681 GCA_949634005.1 Mallotus japonicus | reverse complement strand
TCCTCAGACCTCACCACTAGACCTCTTCGCCGGTCTTCTTCCGCCCCGGCTGACTTATGTAAATTTCTTATTTGAACTGTTGTTTATACTCTAGATGCTGCAGTAGTAGTGTTTTAATGTTGTTATATGTAATTTTGATTTTATAACTGAGTTGCCAGTTTATGTACAGTGTATTATTGTACTTTGATATAAGAGCATATTTTATAAAATAAAGTTTTAATTACCTGGTATTTTTGTGAGTTATTTTATATTTGTTTTTATATTTTAGGCTTGCTACGGGTTCTGGTTGTGATAATTCCCGTTCCCTAGCGCCGGTCATGACTCCTGGTTTGGGTCGTGACAATGAGTTGTGTAAATGTGCTGAGGTGATTATATTGGTTGTTATTGCGTAATAAACAACAGGGCACTTGATTACAAGATGGTGAAGGGAGAAGGGTCGTTCCGTGCTAATGTAGTCGAAGGGTTAGCCTTCAAGTGTGCCTAGAGAGCGAGTTTGTAATGGCATATATGTTATGGCCAGGTAGTTATGCTTGTTATAGGGATGGTTAAAAAGGTTATATTGATGATTGAAAAGTATGTGTTTTGTTTAGCTGAGTTTTGTATAAATTTAAAGGCAATAATGGCCTTGATATTTCAAGTGGTTGTAATTTGATTTTTATTACTTTAGTATGCTGATTTGAGACGTTTATTGTGTTTGGTTTAACCAAATTGTTTTCTACTTTAAATATCTATTCATTAAGTATTTTTATACTCATTTTGCTCTATTTTATAAACATTTTCAGATAACAGGGCTTGATAGTGGGTGGATTGAGCTAAGAGAGTGTGTATAGCAGTTCAGAGTAAGGTTGGCCAACATCCTTGTTAGAGAAGCCTTGTACTTTGTTTCTTAATCTTGCTTATATAAGTTTTGTAAAAGAATATATTTTGAAATCAAACAGTGGTGGCTAGGCTATATATATATAATGCATTTGATATAAATATGTTTTAAATTACTTTAATGATGTTCATTACTATGTTTTTAGTATACAACCATGAATATTAATCTAGTTTTAAAAGTTATGATTTTCTATATTACCTAATTATTTAATACCTACATCATTAATCATAAATACATATAATTGTATAAATTCTGCTTCTTTAAATGTATCATTAGGCAAGACCAAACTTTCATAAGAAAATTTATTCCAATCCTTCTTGCAAATATAATTATATTTGTAACACATTTAGACTAAAGTAAATGGTTTATGAAGTGGATGGTTTCAAAAGTCCATCTCGGGCTATGTGAGACGAGGTGTGACAGTTTTGGTATTAGAGCTTTGTTCAATAATCCTTTAAACTATGCTTTTACTGTTGTTTGATGAAATAATGAAAATGCTTTTGTTATATTTATAGGATGCCACCAAGAAGGGACTGTTATAGGGCACCTCTAAGAAGGAGAGTTGGCCAATAGGGTACTGACAAGGTAGAGTCTAGGGGTAGTGCTAATCCAAAGCTAGAGTCTGAGGCTAGGACCCCTATTTTTTAGCAACCTCCACCTCACCTACCCCTTGTTGTACCTATTTTATAGCTTGATCCAAGGGTGCTAGCAGAGACTGTCATCACTACGTTAATAACCCAAGAATAGAGGAAGAGACCTGGTGATATAATTGAGCATGCTAAGAAATGTTAGGCATTCGACTTTCATGGCTCTGTTGATTCTCGGGAGGTAGAAAAATGGTTGAGAGCTACAGAGAAAGCCTTTAATACTCTTGTACTAATTGAAGCACAAAAAGTTGATAATGTGTAGGGCCTTCTATATGATATGGAAGATGCTTGGTTTGCTCGGGTTAGATTATTTCATGGAGGTCAGTTAACTTGGGATGTGTTCAAGGCTGAGTTCTGTAGGGAATATTTGATAGATGCATTAAAGGCTGAAAGGCAAAATGAGTCCATTGCTTTGAAACAAAGGGCAATGTTAGTGCGAGAATATGTGGATAAATTTGAAGAGTTATATAGGTACGCTTCAGATATTTTCCCAACTTAAGCTCAGAAATGTTACAGGTTTAAAGAGGGCCTGCAGACTGTGTTGAAGAATGAATTATCACTATATGAAGGCCAAAATTTTAGGGGCTGGGTTGAGAAGGCAATCGAGAAAGAGAAGTTGAGAGAGGAGATAGAGTAAGAGGGCAAGTTTAAAGCTCCAGTTTGGGCAGGAAAGCAAAAGGGATTCAGTAAAGGAGCTAGTACATCTCAGCAAAAATCAGAGATAGGAGGATTCAGAGGCACAAGAGGGTCTTGGACTTGGTCAGGTACTCATAAACCACAGTCCTCTCAGTTCAGTCAGAGCTCTGTGAGACAACCTATGGCTAGTGCAGGTAGTTCATTCAGAAGGACCACACCTTGTACTACTTGTGGCCGTGTACACGAGGGGGGAGATTGTAGGAAGAGGACAATTTAGTTTTTTGAGTGTGGTGGATTAGGGCACATTAGGAGGGATTTTCCTAATCTAGCACAATTTGGCACCAGTATTGGTAGAGGAGTCTAGAGTACAACTGGTAGAGGAGGTAGGACTTCTGGCTTTGGTAAAGGTACAGGTAGAGGTTCAGGAGCCAATGTTAGTAGAGAGGGTGGTGCATCTACATCAACACAACCTATTTGGCCTATGCAGACAGAGAGACGTTCAGTACAACCCAAAGTATTTTCCATGACACAACAGGAGGCAGCATCATCACATGATGTCATTTCTGTAGGTTAACTATCTTTGGTTGGAATGCATATGCTTTAATTGATCCAAGTGCAACACATTCATTCATTGCATCATCATTCACATTATACATACTAAAAGAAAAGAGTGTGATGGACCAGGGTTTAGTTGTAGACATGCCAGTAGGTGAATCAGTGGGTTGTAGACATATTTATCGGGTTATAAGTTAGAGTTTGGGGGGTCAAAAATTAGAAGCAGATCTAGTTTCATTACCATTACAGATGTTTGATGTGATTCTTGGCATGGATGTCTTAACCAAATATCAAGTACTAATTGATTGTTATAAGAAGAAAGTAGAGTTCTAGATGTCTGCTAGTGGTAAAATAGTGTTAGAAGTGAAAGGGGTTTAGAGCATTATAGTATATTTCAGTACTCACAACTAGAAGAATGATGAGAAAAAGGTGTGAAGCATTTTTGGCATATGTTATTAACACTGAAAAAGAGGGGCAAAAGCTTAACAGCCTTCCTGTGGTAAATGAGTTTGCATATGTATTTCCAGAAGATCTTCCAAGGTTGCCACCTGATAGAAAGATTGAGTTTAGTATTAATTTACAACCAGGGATGACTCCTATTTCACAAGCTCCTTATAGAATGGTTCCAACAAAATTGAAAGAATTGAAGATACAGTTACAAGAATTACTTAATAAAGGCTACATTAGGCCCGGTGTATCACCTTGGGGAGCACTAGTATTGTTTATGAAGAAGAAGGATGGTGAGATTGTGTATTGACTATAGACAGCTGAAAAAAGTGACTATACGCAAAAGTATCCACTGCCACAAATTGATGATTTTTTGAACAGTTACAAGGAGCTATAGTATTTTCAAAGATTGATTTGAGATCCGGGTATCACCAGTTGAAGATTAAGGCAGCAGATGTGTCTAAAACAACATTTAGAACTCGATATGGGCATTATGAATTCTTAGTGATGCCATTCGGGTTAACTAATGCTCCTGCTGCATTCATGGATTTGATGAATAGAGTATTCAAGCCTTATTTGGATACTTCTGTTATTGTGTTCATTGATGAAATTTTGGTGTATTCATGGTCAAAGGAAGATCATGCTGAGCATTTGAGGATTATATTACAGACATTGAGGGATAAACAATTATATGCCAAGTTTAGCAAGTGTGAATTATGGTTAGAAAAAGTGGTATTTTCTAGGGCATGTCATCTCAGCTTAGGGAGTGTATGTTGATTCAAAGAAGATTGAAGTAATTCTCAGTTGGAAACCACCTACCAGTGTACATGAGGTGCGTAGTTTTCTGGGATTAGCAAGTTATTACAGGAGATTTGTGCAGAACTTCTCCATCATTGCCTCACCTTTGACAAAACTGTTAAGGAAGAATGTGAAGTTTGTATGGAATGAAGAATGCCAAGACAGTTTTGATAAATTAAAGGCATGTTTAACTTCAGCATTAGTATTGACACTCCCAATGACAGGTTTAGAATATATTGTATACAGTGATGCATCTAGAAATGGTTTGGGTTGTGTGCTAATGCAACAGGGTAAGGTTGTAGCCTATGCTTCTCGACAATTAAGGCCACATGAGTTAAACTATCCTACACATGACCTAGAACTAGCAGCAGTTATTTTTGCTTTGAAGATTTGGAGGCATTACTTGTATAGTGAGAAGTGTCAAATTTTCACAGATCACAAGAGTTTGAAGTACATACTAAGCCAGAAAGAGTTGAACTTGAGGCAAAGAAGATGGGTTGAGCTCCTAAAGAATATCACCCAGGAAAAGCTAATGTGGTAGCAGATGCACTTAGCAGAAAGTCCTCAGGTAACTTATCTTATATTCATTATGTGAGAATTCCGTTATTGCTTGAATTGAGGGCCTTGAATGTGGAGTTAGCTCAGGGTAAGAAAGGAGCATTGCTTGCTACTTTGAAGATTCGACCAATATTGATTGATAGAGTTAGTGAGGCACAGGGTTAGGATGAACAAATGGTGAAAATCAAGGAGCAAGTCCAACAAAGCAACATAGCAGATTTTATGATTTCAGAGAATGATGCTTTGCTATATGGGGGTAGATTATATGTACCTAATGTTGAGGTTTTGAAAAGGGAGATAATGGATGAAGCACACAATTCAGCATATGCTATACATCCAAGACGTACCAAAATGTATCGTACTTTGAAAGACAACTATTAGTGGTTAGGAATGAAGAAAGACATTGCAGAATATGTGGCTAGATGTTTAGTCTGCCAACAGGTTAAAGCAGAACACCAACATCCTACAGGATCATTGCAACCTCCTCCAATATCTGAATGGAAGTGGGAGTATATTATGATGGATTTTGTGGTTGGCTTGCCTAGGACTCAACAGGGACATGATAACTTGCCTAGGATCATTGCTATTTGGGTGATTGTGGACAGATTAACTAAATCAGCTCACTTTTTGCCTGTGAAAGTGTATTTTGTGGTTAATACATGTGAAAGGTTATATTGATGATTGAAAAGCATGTGTTTTGTTCAGCTGAGTTTTGCATAAATTTAAAGGCAATAATGGCCTTGATATTTCAAGAGGTTGTAATTTGATTTTTATTACTTTAGGATGCTGATTTAAGATGTTTATTGTGTTTGGTTTAACAAAATTGTTTTATGCTTGAAATATCTATTCATTGAGTATTTTTATACTCATTTTGCTATATTTTATAAACATTTTCAGATAACAAGGCTTGATAGTGGGTGGATTGAGCTAAGAGAGTGTGTATAGAAGTTTCAGAGTAAGGTTGGCCAACATCCTCATTCGAGAAGCCTTGTACTTTTATTTCTTAATCTTGCTTATATAAGTTTTGTAAAAGGATATATTCTGAAATCAAACAGTGGTGGCTAGGCTATATATATATAATGCATTTGTTGTAAATATGTTTTAAATTACTTTAATAATGTTCATTACTATGTTTTTAGTATACAACCATGAATATTAATCTAGTTTTAAAAGGTGTGATTTTCCATATTACCTAATTATTTTATTCCTGCATCATTAATCATAAATACATATAATTGTATAAATTCTACTTCTCTAAATGTATCATTGGGCAAAACCAAACTTTCATAAGAAAATTTATTCCAATCCTTCTTGCAAGTATAATTATATTTGTAACACAGTTAGACTAAAGTAAATGGTTTACGAAGTGGATGTCCATCTCAGGCTATATGAGACGAGGTGTGATAGTGTGTGTGTGTGTGTGTGTGTGTATATATATTATAAATTTAATTATTAAATATAATACACTCAATTGATAGGTAAAAATTTTCATTCGTACAATATTAAAATACATAACTTGTAAAGTGACACTTGACCTATTGGTCAAGTAATTGTGGTATCATCTAAAGATTCGGGTTCATATTTCCTATCCTCGGTTTGTAATAGTAGTAGTAGTAGTAGTAATGATAAGATAGAAAACTCTATTGTGAGTTGTTTTTATTTAGATTTGTAGAAAGATATCCAAATGGGTAATTGGATGGAAATAAGAAATGAAATGAAAAAAATAAAATCTAGATTATTTAATTTGATTTCATAGTGCCAAAAATTTATACAATCATAAAATGAGTATAAATTTGTGCTTTTAGTGACAAATGTTTTATACTCTCACTAAATTTCACTGTTGTAAATTATTTTTCTTGTAGTGTTAATTTGTAAAATATTAGATGTATGAAAAATATTACATACTCCATTTAAAGAACCTTGAAGTCTTATCAAATTACTTCATTCCACTTTATCGTAAAAATCATATTATCTTATACTATTATCATATTTTCTCTGACAAGCTACTCTTTATCCTTAGTTTTTTTATGTCTTTTGTTTTGAATTTTGTTATATACCTAGTTTCGTAACTAATTTTAGATTTTTTTTTAATGTTGAAACCTATAAAACATAACCAGATTTGAAACACTCGAAGACTATGCAACAGTAAAAGAACACACAAGTTATACTATGCATCTTATCTTGTTAGAGGCCCGAATTTGTCAATCTTCATTATCCTAGGTATGTATACTTAAATCTTCTATATATTAAAGTTTAGTTTCATTCTAAGGTTATATGATAATTAATTTTACACTGAAATTTATATTTTTAAATAAATAAAATTGGATTCTAGTATTATGGCAGCATAAATGCAGTTACATTGGCATATAATTATGACTTTCTTACAAGAAAATTGTGATTAGACTAATGCATTGGTTGCATTCCAATTCTGACTTTATAAAATTCCAACCCTTATGTACAACAAAACTGTGATTTTTGTTATTGAATTAAATTTTTCTAGTGCAAATTTACAATATAGTTTAATAGAAGTAAGAAAATAGTTTGTATAGTTTTTAAAATGCTTTATAAGCACTATAATTAACATTTTCTTTAGTGTCATTGCTAGGAAAATGGCACCTAAAAAGAAATGGATGAAGTTTACAAGTATTGATCAGTTAAATGAAGAATATACAATTGGTGTTACAGAATTTCTAAATTATGCTTTTAATAAAATGGGTAAAGAGCATGAAGTTCAATGTCCATGTGTTAAGTGTAACAATACTAATTCTAGGACTCATGAAGTGATCCAATCACATTTAATAAAGTATGGAATAATGGAAAACTATACTTTTTGGTACCACCATAGGGAAAGACTTGGTGACCCTGAGTCTAATAATGATGAATTAGAAGAAATTGAAAGTGATGATGGGATGGAAAAGATGATAAGGGATTTATATCTTGCTATTGGTGGTGAAGAACCTAATGATGAAGCAAGAAAATTTTATAAGTTGTTAAAAGATTTTGAGGAAGTAATATACCCTGGTTGTAAGAGCTCGAAATTGGCTATACTTATTAAGCGCTTGTACATTAAAAGCATTGGTCGTTGGAGTAATGAATCGTTTGACTTGACTTGTTAGTATGCACGTTGAAAGAAGATTTACTCCCAAAAGGTTCTACTTTGCCGGAATCATACTGTGAGGCAAAAAATAGATGCATGTTCCAATGATTGTATGTTGTATTGGAAAGATCAAAAAGAATTTGACATGTGCCAAATATGCGGTGCTTCTAGATGGAAAGATGATAATCACAATGGGGAGGCTAAAGTTAGAAGTAACAATAAGAAAATAGCTGTGAAAAAAATGTGTTACTTTCGTTTAAAGCCAAGGCTAAAAATATTGTTTATGTATAAAAAGACAGCTTTATTTATGAGATGGTATCATAAAAATAGGGTGGATGATGGGGTGATGAGACATCAAGCTGATTCTATTGCTTAGAAATCCTTTGATGACCTTCATAAAAAATTTTCTTCTGAGCAGCAAAATGTAAGATTGGGTCTTGCTAGTGATGGTTTCCAGCTATTTACACACTCTAAAACTCCATACAACATTTGGCCAGTAATACTAATTCTTTATAATTTGCCTCTCTGGATGTGCATGAAATAATCTAAATTTATTCTTTCCATGCTTATACTAGGTCCTGAGGGTCCGAGAGATGCAATAGATGTCTATCTCAGACCTTTAGTAAAAGAATTGAAAGAGTTGTGGGAAGTATGCATTGAAATACTTGATGTTTCAACTCGCCAAAACTTTAACTTGTATGCATCTTTATTATAGACAATCAATGATCTTTTGGCTTATGGGAACTTGTCTGGTTGGAGCACAAAGGTTAAGATGGCTTATCTTTGTTGTAATAAAGAAATTGGTTCTATAAGGTTAGCCAATGGTAAGAAGCAATCCTACATGGGTCATCAACGTTGTCTTCCTAAAAAGCACAAACAGTGAAATGATAAGAGTAAATTTGATGGAACTAAGGAGTTGAGATCAGCACCAAAGTCACTTAGTGGAAATGATGTCCTTACTTAAGTGGCTGACCTTAATGGAATCACTTTGACTAAAGATCCTAGCAAAAGGGTGAAATATCACATGATAAAAGAGGTGATAATTGGAATAAGAAAAGTATTTTCTTTGAATTTTCATATTAGAGTACCCTTTTGTTATGACACAATCTGGATGTGATGCATATTGAAAAGAATATATGTGATAATGTACTTGGGACAATTATGAATATAAAGGGAAAGACTAAGGACACTCTTTAATCTCTTCTTGATTTATAAGTAATGAAAATAAGACCCGAGTTACATCCAACTCGTTAAGGGGATAAGCTTGAGTTACCTGTAGCATCTTACACATTGTCTCAAGAGAAAAAGCACTTGTTATGCTTATTTCTTAAGCAATTAAAAGTTTCTAATGGATTTTCATTTTCTATTTCTCGATGTGTAAACATGAAAGAACATAAAATTTCTGGTTCAAAGAGTCATGATTGTCATGTTCTTCTACAATATTTAGTTCCTCTTGCAACACGAGGCCTTCTTCCCTTAAAAGTGTGTGAACCTCTTATTGATCTATCTTTGTTCTTTACTAGCTTAACTTCTAAGGCATTGAGAATAGAAGAGTTATAGCAAATTGAATCATAAGTTGCAATAACTCTTTAAAAGTTAGAACAAAAATTTCTACCTTCATTTTTATGTAATGGTGCATTTGCCTATTCATTTAGCTAATGAGGCTAAAATTGGTGGGCCGGTTCAATATCGATGGATGTACCCTATTAAGCAAACATTGTATGGATTAAAATAGCTCATTCGCAACATGGCTCATCCAGAAGGTTCAATTGCAAAGGACTATATTGCAAGAGAGTATATGACTCTTTACTCAAGGTACCTAAAAGGCATGGAGACCAAATTTAGTAGACTTGAGAGAAATGATGATAATGGTTCTCATTAATATAATGGTGGAATATCTGTCTTTTAACAATTCGGAAGAGCACTTGGATCTGGTGTGGCTCATAATCTATCAAATAATGAGTGGGAGCAAGTTCATAACTATGTGTTAAAGAATTATGATGAAGTTCAATCTTTTATTGAGTAAGTAAACATTTCACAATTGTACTTTTTCCATTTCCTCAAGATAGAATGTTTAACTCTTTAATGGTTTAATGCATAGAGTATTCTCAAATTCATGCAAACAGTATGATGCAGTTGTCAAATTCTAAGTAGAATAGACGTTTTGTTAGTTGGTTCAAAAATAGAGTAAGTACATAATTTTCATAGTGTGTTCAACAAGATTGTATGTTCAATTTAAAATATTCATATTTGAGTTTATTTGTAGGTTGCACAAATGCATATGCAAGACAGGAACATCATAAATGCAGACTTCTTGTCATTATCTCGCGGTCCCTCCATATACATCAGATGCTTTAATGGTTATATTGTGAATGGATATAGGTTTCAGATAGAAGATTGTGATAAGAGACATAGAACTCAAAATTGTGGTGTCTATGTTAGTAGTGACATCGGTAGTGAAGTAGGATATATTGATTATTATGGCATATTGCTAGGTAAGGTTTATGTTTGGCATGATCTTTACTACTATTGGTCCTTTCCTATTGTTGGGTTCTTTTTATTCACAAGACTTCTTTTTACTATTTCAATTCTTTTATTCTGCTGTTTTTGAATTGGTTTGATTCCTTGTAGCCAGCTGGTTCTAGCTTTATTGCTTTTCTCAATGATAGATTTTAGATGTTTTTTTTTTCAAGGGAATCAATATTGCTTTCTATAAATTTAATACTTTTCTTCTTTGTTTTAGGATGATGCTTAAATCCATTGACACATTTTGGATGTCTTTTTTTTTGCTTCTAGGTATATCTCATTGTCATTACATGATTTTTATTAATATTTTGTCAATTAGATAAATAAATTCAATAACTTGTTATAGTTTCATTATTATTTTAACTTTTGTGTCATTATTATAGTTTCATATTAATCTTAAAGGCTAATATATACATTTTGTTTTATTTTTTGTAGGTTGCTTGTGACAAAAAAAAAATTGACAAGGGAAATATTGACTGACTTTGCATTTTTTGGTTGTTGACTGATATTACATCATCTTTATATGTAAAACTTTATTAATACTAGGCAATAGAAAGTTAGAGAATAAACTCTTACAATATTTCATATTTTGGTCATCCATGTATCTATAGAACTCATGTACCTTTTATGTGCACTTAAACATGCATAACTCTTGTAATCATGAGTATTTCGGTTGATGGAATGTATTACAATTATCTACTTTGTGTTTTTTTAAATTAAAATGTTACGGATATATATATATATATATATATATATATATATATATATATATATATATATATATATATATATATAATGGTGGCCAATTTTTAATATAATGAGAGGGATTTCAGTTGATAAAGTGACTTTTAGTGAGGAGAAAAAATTGATATGGCAAGAGAGATTTGTTCAATAAAGTATTTTTAGTGACGGGCAAATTGTATTATTATTATAGAAAAATTTATTGTTAAAGTGTCATTTATTGAGAGGAAAAATTGAAATAATGAGGGGACATTTCATCACTAAATATCTCTTTAATGTCGGAGCCATGATACTATAGTGATGAGAAACTTCATCGTTAAATGTACATTTTAATGACGGTTATAGTATCATCACTATTACATTTAACGAGGAGAACCATTTCACGCCATTAATTATCTTTAACAAGGGAGACAATTACAACGGGCCATAATGGACATTTTAGTGATGGGATTTCCTCCTGTTATAGATCAATTTTCTTGTAGTGCTGCCCGGCATCCACTTTAAATACACATTGTTCACTATTTTGTCTTTTTCTATTCTTTACTTTTTCTTTTATATATATATATATATATATATATATATATATATATAATACTAATAATAATAATGATAACAATAACAATAATGATGATGATAATAATAATAATAATAATAATAATTATCACAAAAATTTTGATTATTACAGAATTGAACTCCGTAAATTGTGTAAGTCAATTTTCTCTTTTCTTAATCTCTCAAATCTTCTTCAATTCTTTCTTTAAATTCCTCTTAATTTTTTAATTTCAATTAACCCTATTCACCTCTCTTTAAGCCTCTCAGTACCAAAAATTAAACATTGTCAAATTTTTATAATTTTTTTTATATTTTTTTTATTTTGAATAGAGCATTTCAATTTAGCCAACTTGTGATAATTTTAATAATAATGTTAAAACTAAATAAATTATGTTAATATGACATTTATAAAATATCAAATCAAATTCTTTTAAATTATAAAATTTGTAAAGATCTATTAGTATAAAAAATATTTAAGTTTTTGATAATTTTATCTTAATTTAATAATTTTGATAAAAATATAATAATTTAAAAAAATTTTAGTCAAAATTAAGAAAAAGTGTGATAATTAAAAATTTACGTTGCATTTAAGTATTAAATTTATGAATAGTCGTCATTCTAACAACTTTAAAAATTATATATGTGTAATAGGGCAGAACAAACTTTTTTCACATTTTAGAATTAAGTATTTTTAACTGATTTCAAATAAATAATAATTGAGTAACTTATAATAATTTAAATTATTTAAAAAATTATAATTATTTTATTTCTTATATTAAAAATATCTTTAAATTTTAAAATTATTATAATGAAAACTATTTATATAAATAAATAAGTTTTCAAGGATAAATTTAACTTTTTATATTTAAAATTTTAACAATTTATTTTTTATATTAAAATTACTAAAAATTAGCTAAATCAAGATATTTTTATCAAAATATACAAGTTTGAATAAAATTTCAAAGGTAGTAAATGTTTGAACTTTTTTATGTTAATAGACCATTATAAATTTAAAAATTTTAAATGGGTAAATTGGACATGTACATGTGCCATGTTAGGGGTGAGTATGGGTCGGAGAAATTCGGGGATTTAAAATCTCTGGAACCATACCAAATTTCGAAAATTTTAAAATAAAATCTCTAATACCATTACTAAATTTTAAAATCTCTATAACGGTATCATTCCATTTTTCGGCATGGTTTGGTATGGAGATTCAATTCTTTTAGAATGGATCGGTGTGGTACAGTTCAAAATGAATTTCAAAAATTTATGTTATACACAAATTTATATTATTGATTGAATTTATATTTATTACCAACAAATAAATAGTAAAAGTTTTGTGTATGCTTATACATTTTTGTATAAACATATATTTAATACATATTTTAGTTAAATTATTGTGTCAACCTATATATATAATAAGATTATTTTATATTTTAATTAATAAAAATGACCTAACTTCTCTTGTTTTTATTTGTAAGATCACTACTTACTTTAATTAAAATGACGTAATGTTGGGCAAAACTCTGTCGTTTTAGTTCTCAATAATATATGTCTATATATATTAGTATACAATAAAAAATAATAATTATAATAATACTATTTACCTCATTAATTTTAAATAATATAAATATGATTAGATTACTTAATAACAACAATAATTAATAAGTTATTTAATATAATAATAATACTATATTTTGATTAATAAAAATGACCTCTTTTTTTTAATATCATTACTTACTTTGATCAAAACAATTTAATTTTAGGCATAACTACGTCGTTTTGGTTATCTATAATATGCAGTAAAAATAATAAAAATAATAATATTATTTAACTCATTAATTTTAAATAATATCAATATGATTAGATTACTTAATTACTAAAAATAATAATTAATAAGTATCAAATATAATAATAATAATAATAATAATAATAATAACATAAAACATATTAATTTTTATCATATATTATTATACATATGCTTCTTAATATATACTACTTAATAATACAATAAAAAAATATATAACTAAGTTCACTACTATTATTCATATTTATATATTATTTATTAATATTCGGTTTTTAGTTCGATACGGTTCTCAGTTCGGTTTTTTGTAAATATCCAATACCATATGAAATTAGTCACAAAATTCGGTTCGGGGTTAAAATTATTTGATTTAGTACGGTTTTAATGTCTTTCGGCTCTTTATTTTTTCTGTCTTGTGCTTAGCCCTACATGTTACCGTATTTTATATTATTTTAACCAAATGACTCTAAGTATTAATTTTTTGTAAAAATTTGTTCAATCAAAATATTTATAACAAAACTAAAAATTTGAAAGAAAATATAAAAAAATATAAAATTTTGAAATTTTAATACCAATAAAGGATTAACTATAATATTTTCATATTTAGATTTTTTTTTTCCTTAAATAAGTTGAACTATTAAAGATATTATACATTATTTTATAGTCTAAAGTCTTCATTTTCTAAAATAACTTAATAAAATTCAATATAGGTTGGGGCACTGAAGAGCTATATAAAATATTTTTATAGTTTAGATGTAACTATGTCAAACCAATCCAAATTATTTTCTACACAGAATAAAACTATAATGTACAAATAGTGGTACAAAAATAATGAAAAATATATACAAGTAATTATTTTCTATAAGTTCTATAATTACACAAAAAAATAATAATAATAACTAATGGTTCGATTGTTTTACAATTTTATTCATGGTAAAATAAAAATAGTCCGTTGAATCACGCCATTATCATGATAGTCTATATACGAAGACAAATAATATTTTATATCAAAAAAAAAAAGACAAATAATATTAAATCTGAATATTACTAAAAAATTAATCATGAATTAATGACATTATTACTGATAGGTAAAAGGAAAAAAAAAACTATGAGCTAATTTGATGGAAAAAAAATATATCCAAGGGCTAAATATGAACCTTTTTCTTAAAAAAAAAAAAAAGGGTTTTCAACTGGGGTGTTAAAGGTTTTTTTTTTTTTTGTTCTTTTTTTTTGAGAATAGGGTGTTAAAGGTTATTTAGCACTTAAAAAATAGGCACAAATCATTGATAATAAAATCAAGACCTCAAATTATTTTGTGATCATACCATCTAAATGATGAACCAATAAGTTTTTGCAGTACATCTTTCATCCTATTTTTGTTTCCCATTTTCCATGCTGATCAAATCACCCCCTCAAATCTACTTCTCACTACAACCACAATAA
>CATIWK010318852.1:0-16360 GCA_949634005.1 Mallotus japonicus | reverse complement strand
ATAAATGATATTGAATTTTAAATTTATATACTTAACACCGTTACTCTAGAATATTATTAGTTTATTCTCACCGGTTACGGAAGGGTTTAAAGACGAAAACCCGATAAGTATAAGGGTCTATTTATTCAAAATGAAAGTTTAGGGGCCTAATTCTAAAAACAGTGTAAGTTTAGGGGCCTCCAGTAGGATTTTGCCTTTATTTTTTCCTTTTTCTTTGGCAAAGCACTGTTGCTTTTTTTTAAACCTTGGTTTTATTTATTTATTTTTATTCTTATTTTTGTTTTACTTCCACTGTATTTCATTTTATTTTTTATTATTAGTTTTTTTCATTTTAATTTATTTTAATTTTATTCTTATTTCTATCTATTTCTTGTTTTTAATCAATTTATATATTTGTTTTTGTATCATTGAGATTGATTTTTTATTTCTTTTGTTTTATTTGTTCTTATTTTATTTTCTGTTTATTATTTCTTTTTTGTGTGCAATATTTTTTATTTATTTCTATTTTATTATTTTACTGTTAATTGATGTTGATTAGATTAGCTAGGGATATGTAGATTAAATAATCATTTGTTGTTCAATTAAATTAGTAAAATTAGATTATTTAATATTGTAAAATATTTTCATTAATTTTAGATTTATTTTTAATGTTTTGTAGTTTCTAAAAGCAATTTTAATAAATTTCGTACATAATTCATACATAATATTTGGAAATATTAATTGATGAGTAATTTAATTACTAGTATATTTATTTGATTTTAATTTAGTAACTTATATGTTATTGGTGTTATATTTAATAAATAATTTCCTTTTAATAATTTTATTCCTTTCTATATTTTCATTTTTCTCTCAAATTGTTGCGTTAGTAATTTTAGTTATATTATTATTTTTGCAATGTACTTGGTTAATTGAATTAGAATTAGGATATTTAAAATGTTGCTAGTGATTGTTTAGTTTTTAATTAAATTGAATAAATATCGCTAATTTTTTTTATTAATTTTAATCTCAACTTGATTTTAATTTGATATTTTATTTAATTCAATAAAATTTAAATGTAGATATAAATTTAATTGAATCTTATTTTTTTTATAAGTTTTATTTGATTTATTTTCACTAACTTTGTTATTTTCCTGTAGGTTATTTCCTTTTTCTTTTTTTATGGACTGACCTAAAATTTAGTTTTTGTTTATTGTTATTTATTTGTGTTATTTTCTGTATTGTTTATTTATTTATTTATTTATTTGTGTATGCAAAAGGGGTTTTAATTATTTATCTTCCTCTATTTTTTTTCGCATGCGCTTTTATTTATTTATTTTATTGTTTATGAATGAATGTATCTAATGTGTGATGAATGTTATGAATCAGACCAAAATTTGCATGACTTAATTAACAAACTTGAACTTAATTATAAAATCTGAAAATTATTTGGAGGCAATTGCAATTTGTATATAAATAAAAAATAATTTAATAATTAGAAATAATAAAATATAAACATAAATGGAGGCCAACTGTAAGGTTAGGGGGACATGCTAAAATCCGTACCCAATTTTTGAATATTGTCTATGATGAGACACGCTAAATCCCACGGGCCGCCGCCTATAATTATATTTGCTATATGCTACTTGTACCCAATTTTTGAATATAGTCTATGATGAGGCACGCTAAATCCCGCGGGCCGCTGCCTATAATTATATTTGCTATATGCTACTTGTGATAGAAAACAACATCTCAACAAAGGTGTTTTACAGTTATCTTCCAATTACACGCGCATATATATATATATATATTATCGACCATCAACAACAGTGATTGTCATAGTGTTAACAGAACATTTCGTGTGGCCTTTCTGAGAGGTATCAGAATCTAAGCTAATTTTCCTTTCAGAAAATGCTGGTTGCTTGGGAGTTGGAAGATCAACAATTTCACTATTTAGCATTGATATCACAGTAGATATTGTTGGCCTATCTTTTGCAAATTCTTGCACACACAACAGACCTACATGTATGCATCTGAAGATTTCAATTTGATAGCAAGGATCAGATAGTACCGGATCTACTAGAGCTGCTGTCTTGCCTTCATTCCACAATTTCCATGCCTGAAAACATGAATACAGGTAAAAATGTTGTAAATTTTGAACTTTTGCCAGTAATAAAAATTGAGCTGTAAATGATTAAGGCAGTGGATTCTTTGGGCTTACAAATCCTAAGAGGCACAAATCCTTGTCATCTTCATGAAAATTAGTGTTTCTTCTCCCACTCACAATCTCTAACAGCAAAACTCCAAAACTAAAAACATCAGATTTCTCTGAAAATCGTCCTTGCATTGCATATTCAGGGGACATATAGCCACTGCACGTCATAACCAAAGCACAGTAATGATCTGCATGAAGTGATGATGGGAGCACATGCAATTGGATATGGCAGAAATACTTACTAGGTTCCAACAACTCTTCTTGTATAAACCTGATCTTCATTGCCACCAAAAATCCTCGCCATTCCGAAGTCTGAAATTTTAGGATTCAGTTCTTGGTCTAACAAGACGTTACTTGCCTTCAAATCTCTATGAATAATTCTGAGCCTGGAATCCCTGTGAAGGTACAGGAGGCCTCTACTAATTCCTTCAACAATATGAAAGCGTTTTCTCCAGTTTAGAAGCTCTTTTTTATGCAGGTCTACAAAAATAACAGCCAAGGACAAGTGTAAATCGAGTTGACTTGACAGAAGGTACTCATAATTGGCATTGGCATATTAGAAAGAAGAACACTGACCAAAGAGAAATGCATCCAAACTTTTGTTTGACATATACTCATAGACCAACATCTTGTCTTCTCCTTCAACTGAGCAACCGAGAAGTCTCACTAGATTTCTGTGTTGGAGTTTTGAAATCACCACAACCTCATTCACGAATTCTTCCAGCCCCTGTCTGGATGCTCTTGACAACCTCTTCACCGCTATTTCTTGTCCATCTGAAAACTTTCCCTGAAAATTTGTGGCAAACAGTGAACAGCTAGTCGATTTAACAGTAATAAAGCTCCAGTGTGATTAGCTCTAGCATTACCCAGTATACAGGACCAAATCCACCCTGCCCAAGTTTATTGGTTATATTAAAGTTGTCTGTTGCAGCGGCCAGCTTCTGTAAGCTGACTACTGGTGGCTCCTGGAGTTTAGCTGGGTTCATGTTGTCTATAAGCTTGTTTACATCTGAAATTGGTGGGAGATTCTCCTTCTTTTTCTTCTTCCATTCTGAGTTAGATTGAAAAATAAGAGTGTGTTTGGTTTAAATGAATTCCATAAAATTTTATGGAATTCATTTGCATTTAATGATGTATATTTGGTTTAAATAAATATTGTGTAGAATTCATTTGCAATTCCAAATTTTTAAATTTGTGGAATTGATTATAACTAAACCAAATTCTATCAAAATGGTTGGGATTTCCAAATGAATTCCACAAATTTTAAATCTATGCTTTTAAATAACTAAAACACCCCTCCTTATTTTTATTTTCAAAAACATCTTTATATTTAAAAGGGTATTTTTAACAAAAACTTGAATTCAAGATTTATACCGAACACAATATAACAAATTATGGAATCCATTTGAAATGAATTCCATAAATTATTTATTTGAACAAAACACATTTATTAATAAAAATTCATTTGGAAATGAATTCTATTAGGAATTTATTTGAAAATAAAATAAATACCTCGGTAGAATTGAACCAAACATAATGTAAGGGAAATTCATGAAATTGTGAATGTAAGAACTTCTTCAGCAAGTTATAAGTAACCAATATGTTACCACTATGCTTACCAGCCCACCTCCATGTAGAAAATGCACATATTAGAAGGACAATTGCTCCAGTGGGCACTGTCACACCAACAATTATTCTCATATTTCCGTTGTTGTCTGCAAATCAGAAATGGTAATAAACATCATCATGTTCATTATTGTCGTAGATACCTAGCCAAAGAAAAAAAAAGATACCAATAATAGCAGAGTCAGGAACATGATAATCTAACACAGAATGAAGCAGTTACCAAGTTCTGAATACGACTGGCGTCCCTCCAATGGAGAGCTTCTGAAGGTCAATTAAATTTCTGGTCCATTTCATACACCCTAAATCATTAACATATGTATAGGCTAAACAGGAACAATTATTCAAGCAATTCTCCATACATTCTTGCTGGAAGGAAGGTGACCACTGGACAAGATCTGGCACTTTCATCCCCTCCAGCTTCCAAAACCCATCTTCTTTTCCCTCTTCACCACCATTTTTTATTCTCCCACATTGCAAAAGTTTCCTTCTAACACAACCACCAGTCCAGTTGCCTCTAATCCACTCATCTGAATTTTTAGGCTCAAACCCTCTCAAACAACTGCAGATAGGAGAATTCTGCGAGTTGCAGACTCCAAAAGCCCCACATTTGCTGTAAACATCACATTCAGTTCCTGGAACTTTCCAATCACTTCCCCAGCTTTTTTTCTTGTTGAACCAAATGTTTTCTGACAGTTCCCCATTAGAACTCAGAACATAGTATAAGAGAACGGACTCATTTGAATAATTATAACTTAAAGAAATAATACTATTGCTATCTTCAGAAAGAGCAAATCCTCCAAGATAATTAGGCGCGGTACGAGGAATTCCCATAAAGACACGACCATTCCATGGACCACTTCTCCAATAAATACGACTATCATTCCAGATAAAATTTTGAGGAAGATTCCCTGAATTGGCAATACCTGAAGAGAAGCTTCCCATAGATGGATCAAAAGGGCTTTTCCATGATGTTAGAAATATCTTCTCTCCTGTTCTTTCATTATTCGTAAGTCTCATATTCTTAACATATGTGTTGGATGGTTGCTGGAAACTCTCCCATATGGTGTTTCCATTTGTGGCATCTTGCAATAATAAGTTTCCATCTTCAGTAAGATGTGCACTTGAATTTTGAACTCCGTTTGAAACATTTGACGACCAAAGAACCTCATTCTTTCCGTTCAAGACAACAAGATTTCCATCTTCTGATACTGTCATAATCCCTGAAGAATCAGTTAATGGTTTGTTTCTGTTAGCTACCCATATTGGAGTTGTCACAGGAAGTTTGTTGTACCATATTCCTACATAACGATTTGTGGTATTAACAGGGCTGAAAAATCCAAGTTTGAAAGTATTGCCCGGGGAGACTATAGCTTCGGGATCTTTGATAAATTGAGATGATGAAATGGTATTTATGGCAGCACCAAAATCGACACAAAAACAAGGTAGAAAGACAAGAAGAGCTGCTATAATTATGATGCCAGAAAGTCCCATGATCATCTGATTGTTTGTGCTTGATGCCACTGGAAAGAAATATTAGTGTGGTGTTTGTTGAAAGTCCAATAATTGCATTTGTTCTCAATTCAATTGTTCAGTTCTCTTAATATCTCTGGATCCTATGGCTATGATCTATACCGTTGTCAGTTTTCATAGCCATAAACTATTACCATCTTTTAGCAGTAAGTCAACTTCGGTTGACAGTTTCCTTTATTATTATTATTTTCTTTTTCTGTGATTTTTGTCATTTGAGGAGTGCGCACCAAAAGACACGGCAATGAAACACAATTTTTGGTACAGATAGTTAAAGAAGCCATGATAGAATGTGTGTATGTTCAAGAAATGCAAATGGGCCATATGTATAAGCTGACAGCCAAAAAAAAAACAGAGATAATTACCTTGCGATCATGGCATTCCAAGGTGATGACATCCTTCTGTGCCATTGCACCAAAGACTCCTTACAGCCATCGAACTCCCATACTCAAAATATGTGTCAATCAGGGCTAACCTCCCCTAATCTCAAATCTTCCAGGTCCCCACAAGTCCCAAGAGCTCTCACCGAAGTCCTCACATCTGGCTAAGACCCTTGCTCCCTAATGTGCAAAACCGATATTTTAGTGCCTATAATTATAGAATCCCATGGCACCAGAATTCTAATAAGAATTTCATCAAACATCTTCCATGCACAAAACAATTCACTCCGTTGTGCATACACTACAATTAAAGAATGATTGACAAAACCATCATATTCGAAACCAATCTTAAACATCATAGAATGGACTGTCGGCGTAGAAAAACCATGAACGGTGAATAAAATCCAAGCGTCAAATACATTCCATGAACTCAAAATTTTAACGGCAGATTCAAAGTTTGCATGAAATTTTTTTTAGTGACGAAATGATTTTCCATTTCCGTATATGCTATTATTTTAGCGGCGAAATTTCGTCCATAAAAAATAAAAAGATTGTTTTAACCTTTTGAGCTTTTTATGCAAAAATTTTAAACTTTTTGCGGCAAGAAAAAAAAAAAGGCCGACACAGTTAATAATTTTTTTTAGACTCTTGCCTACACGGAGGAGTGTATTGTACTTAAGAGTAGGATTTATGACACATCAATCAAATTATTTACACTCGATCATTGAAAATTAGATACATATCTCTTTATTACAAATTTCACCATTGAGTATAATACACCAAGTGTAGGTAAGTATTTACCATAATTTTTAGCATCGAAAATAAATTCGCCACCACAGTTAATTTTTTTCATTTTTTGTGTCGAAAATTAATTGGCTGCTATAAGCAACCAAGTCTTTCATCCAAATTTTTTTTTCTAATCATATGGCTTATACTTTAATAGACTGCATAATAGGAAAAAAATTACAACATTACTACTTACTCGCTAGCATCTAAACTATTTTTGAGGAAGCTTTCACAGCAAAAATGTTTTTTTTAGGAAATTGTAACCTGCAGCGTTGACGAACGTCCTCTCCGGAAACTTTTTTTTTTTTTAGCTAATCATACCAACAACTCAAAGAAGCAGTAGACATAATACTTCGAAAAATAAAAGAAAGTGAGGATGAAATTGCAGAACAGAAATATTGATTTTGGCAGCAAAACTCCTTTTTTTCATAATCAATTTCACATTCATCTTGCAATATTACATGTAACAAAAAGATTTATATGCCAACAAAAATCAATCTTCGCATAATGCATTCAAAATCCAACATTTTTTCTTCTTCTCCTCAAGATTTTTGTTTGCTGGAGCTTTGACATTGCCATAACCTCATTCATAAATTCTCTTGACACTCTTTTCACAAATTATTCCTTGCCCATCAGGCAATTTTCCCTGCAAAGTCACATCAATGGCTGTTAATTAGCTATTCAATTCCCCAGCTCTCCTAGTTGTTAACCCAAGATTTTCGCCAGAACTCAGTTCACCATTAGGATCGGACTCAAGAGTCAAGACATAGTTATAAAGAGGAGACTCATCTGAAAAAAGAGAAACCTATAGAAAAGATCCATTTCTATCTGGAGAAAAAGTAAATCCATTAAGATAAACAAATACCGTGCGGGAATTCCCATAAAGGTCCGCCTATATTGCATGAAACACTTCTCCAATAAGGACAACTATCATTCCAGACGAAAGCTTCAAGAATCGCTGAAGGATCACGGCCAGCTGAGAAGCTTCCAATGGATGAATCAGAAGGGTTTTCCATGCTCTTAGCAATATACTCTCTCCTGTTCTTTCATTAGCTGTAGGTCTCCTATTTCTCGTTAATATGTTAAGAGGAGTTGGTGAAAACCCATAGGATGTTTTTATTGATCTTTTCTTGCAATATTAAGCTCCCATCATATGTAAGTAGGGCACTTGAATTTTGAACTCTATTAAAAACATTCTGATGACCACAGAATCTCATTATGTCTATTCATGACAATAAGCTTTCCACCTTCTGATACTGTCAAAATCCCTGAAGAGTCAACAAGTGGCTCGCTTCTGTTAGCTAACCATATCGATGTTGTTACAAAACAGTTATTTCAGTATGTTGCTATTTAGCGATTTGTAGAATTTTCAGGACAAGCGAAAAATCCAAAGTTTGGAGGTATTAATTACCTGAGATATTATAGCTTCAGGATTCTTGATAAGTTAAGCTGATGCAATGTGGCAGCGGCAAAATCTATACAGTACACTTACAAAAACAGGGTAGTAAGACCAAAGCTGCTACAAAAATGGCAGGCTACCCATGACTATCTAACTGCTTCTGCAGTTGGGCTTGTTGCAAATGAAAGGAAACAGTACAGTAGCTTTGGATGCTTTTGTCCCAAATACACTTTTGTTGAAAGTTCAGTACTTGAATTTCCTGTACAAGAAAATTAATCTCTTCCTGTTGGTTTACTTTTCTTTGGAGGATTATAATTATTCAATCAGGGAGCCTGTGGCCTAAATGGTCAAAATTTGTATTGGGAAACTATTGTTCTCAACCACAGCTTAGCAACAAAACTCCAATATTTTGTGGGCATGTTCTTGGATAATTCTAATTTTTATTTTTTGCTTAATCATAACTTGGATGGTTTTGTCTTAATCAAAACTTACCTGGCTTATATGGGCTGTAGTTAAATTAATAGTTATAGATATGGACTCTTGAAACCATATTATTAGGAGTAGTAGGGAATTTTCTAGGAAAGCTATATTTGTCACGAAACTCCAAAGGGGGAAGGTGGGGGAGAGGGTGTTGGGAATAGAAGTCAGCTTGCAATTTTCTACGGAAGTGACATAGGACTTTCCCTTGCCGAAATTAGGACTAGCAAGCCAAAACTTTTTGCCCGTTTGGCTTTGTTTCCTTTTGCTATAGCAACTAAAAGATACATGTATCTAAGAAACAAACATCAGCTCATGAAGTCTTCGAGTAAAATTCATGCATTCCTTACTCCTTTGTCAGGTATGGATCCTTGCAAAGATGACAAAATTAGTAGAAAGTATCCAATACATCGGATACGTTACATGATAGTGATTAAATGTTAACGTCATCAGAGCCAAATATGCATTCTCAATCCAACAGTACTGCACTATTGCCTATAATAAACCTAGTGATTTGGAAGGACACAGGTATAGCAAGAAAGAACTCGCTAATCTAATAAAAAAATTATTTACCGTTGTATTATATTTATGTAATAGTTAAATATATTACATATACTTAGATGTTTTAATCTAGGTGGTTAATAGTCACCAAAATGGTGTATTTTCATGATAAGTTTGATCTTCATAACCTTTTTACCCTTTAATTTTAATAGAAATAAATATAAACGTAGTATTTAATATATAAATAAATCTTCATAGGAAGCAAGGGTAACCTTTCTCCACCATTTTGCTTGCAGTGTTATACTTATTATCTATACCAAGCCTGTAAGAAAAGTATCAATCTTAGAATGTCATGCAAGCTAAGCTATAAAAAAAACCAATATTACCAAATATTTATTGGTTAAAACGATAAAAAAAAAATTGAATTTTTTTAAAATAAAATTTTAAATTTGATCTATAAAAAAAAAGTAAAAGAGTTTTATAAAAAATAATAATTGTGCAGTCCATTTGAATTTAGTTATATAATCTCTATATTAAAAAAAATAAAACAATGAATGTAGGTTACCATTAATTGAACTAAAATTTTTTTTTTTTTTTTTTGTCATACATCAAAGGAAAAAATACCAACATGAGATGCAGGATTTTGAATTCAAAATCTTACAATAATCATGAAAGACGTCTTCACTATTCAGACTAAATTTTATGGGTCCACACATAAAAAAGGTCTTTTTACAACTTCCAAGACATTTCACATCAAGATATATAGGATACCTTAAAAGTGAATAATTTTTTTTTTTTTTGAAGGTTAAAAAGTGAATAATTAGAAACCTCAGATCTAACATGGAGAAAATGGCAGGAAAAATCTCCTCCCTTATTTTTTCAATTCTTCCTTTTACAAATAGCTAAAATTCATTTATTGCGCAATTGGATTATTTGATTGGAGCTAAGCGCATAAATAGAGTCTGGAACAAATGTTTCCTCGAACAAATTCACCATACATTCTTTTTGCCATTTTCTGCTCACTTCGTTCGTTTTTTTTTTCCTTTATCCTGAAACAAAGCATCAAAATTCATTTAATACAGAGTTGGACTATATGATTGGACCTGAGCCCAGAAACAGATTCTTCAGGTACGATAAAAATTTTAAAAGGAGCTACAAAACCCATCTTCATCGAAGCAGCAGGCTTTTTGGATTTGTTGTCACGCTCACACTGACAGAACTTTTGAAGAAGCAAAGCAGCTTTAAGACAAAAAAAAAAAAAAAAAACACATCTAAAGGTTAAAACCCATCTTCATAGAAACAATGGTCTTCTTGGAATTCTCTATTACAATAAAACAGCTGTGACTATATTATAGATTTAGTCCCTTGACACAATTTGATGTCTTTCCCAATTTTTGGAGCACACATATAAATATCTTCGAATTTTGGAATCACTCAAAAGGATTATGAAACTTATCAATCAGTGTTTTTACTAGTGTTTCATGACGTACAAATTAAAATAGTTTCTTACTTTCATGCAAGATTTTATCATTATCCTTTTCTTTATGGGTCATTTTCATGGAAGATGGAAAAAAAAAAAAAAAGACAACTTTAAAAGAAAGGATTTTTCTTTTGGTGGGAATTCAAAATTTTAAATGGAAAATTCTAATTTATCAGTGATAATTTACAGTGATAAAAGTTACTGTTGTACCAACAATCACTATTAGAATCAGTTGATAGAGGCTATTATTGTTTAAGTAATATTTTAAATTTAAGTTCTAATATATACAATCGCATTAAATTAGTTGTTAAAAAATTTTTACTATTCTTGAAATTATGTTCACATTAAACCGAATTAGTCAAAATTTAAAAAAAAAAAAAACTAGGATTGTTTATTCTTGAAGGAAAAATAAATGCCAAGAAGATACATAGAAGAGACTCTATCTTAATGAAAGCCCTTAGCAATTTCCTACTGAAAATAATATATTTTAGTAAGTATTAATAATTTTTAGAATAATCTCAAAGTTGGTATATTAGTATAAAATTATATTAATTTTTTATGAAAATTATATGATAAGACATTTTATGGTCTAATATTCATTAAATCAGATTCTAAAAAACTATGTCAGTTATGAAATAATTATAATTCAAAATTAATTTCTTACATAATAAAAAAGAAATTGAAGGCCAAATATACATCAATGTCCACTTAAGGACAATGTCGATTAATCATATTATTCTTATAGATGCTGTTGACATTATTAGTGTTGCTTGAACCATCTAATAATGAAAAAATTGCACTTCCATCATTCACATCATCCTTCCTTCCTAGAATTATTTGTCTAGTTTCCACGTAACCCTGCTTATTCTTCAGACAGAGTCCACTGTTTTATTTTCCTTTTTAACTTTTTATGTATTTTTTGTGATACTGTTAATGTTGTTTCTTTATTTTCTAATAAATAAATTTTGCTTGTTAAAAAATGTAAATTATTGTGCATTTAATTTTTTATCTAGATTATCGGTATTCAAAGTATATTAATCCAATTTAATTTGAAAATGATTTAAATTTGAAATTTTATTTAAATAAAAAAACAGTTTAATAAACTAATTAGAATCAAAGCTTATATATACATTACTAAATAAAATACGCCATGTCCAATTCATACGTGTGAACCACTTCTATTGTAGCTCCTCCTCCTTCCGTGGGAAACTGTTTAACTCTTTAAAAAAGGTCGGCCAATGTGCACACTCAATCGATCTACGGGGTCAAAACAAACACACTTTCATTTATATATTAGGTAGCTAATTAATTCATTCTTCCTTACACAACAATATATGCATTAATTGGGTTCTTTTTTCCTTGTAATTTAATTAATTATATTAGATATTACTTAATGTGGGTCGCATTTTAGTAATTATATGATTCCAAAATGAAATCCAGCTCTCAAAGGAAAGGAAAATGCAGCTAATATTATATAACAAACTTGGTCCTTCCCATGCAACTTCGAGGAAACACCAAATGAGAACCATCTCTTATTATACACAAGTAGACACGAATCATACCCAGCAAAAAGCCGGCAATATCAACCTTCCCTTATACCTTCGTTGTCATTACACTTCCTCCATTTTTTTTCTCTTTTGGTCTCTTTACTTCTGTTCTAATCTTTTTTATTCTTTTTCCCTTTCAAATATCACTATATATACGCATCATTCCCCTTCTTACCTTTTCAACACAAACACAACACACCTAGCTTGATCATTGGTGATTTTGTAAATTGGTTTTTAGATATACATCTATATTATAAAATGGCATCGAGAAATGGGGTTATTTTCGAAGATTTCTTCCCAGCAATGGTGGAGAAGCTCGGAGCTGATGGGTTTATGAAGGAGTTGTGCAGCGGGTTCAGGTTGTTGATGGATGGAGAGAAAGGTGTGATCACTTTCGAAAGCTTGAAGAGGAATGCTAAGTTGCTAGGATTGCAAGACATGAGTGATGATGAGGTTATGTGTATGTTAAGAGAAGGAGATTTGGATGGTGATGGTGCTTTGAATGAAATGGAGTTCTGTACTCTTATGTTCAGGTTGAGTCCTGGGTTGATGACAACTTCACGAAAATGGCTTGTAGAAGCTCTTGTTAGCGAGATGTAGATTATGATTATTGTTGTTCTTGTTGTTAATTCGTTCTTCTTAATTAGGCCTCTGCCTTATCATCTTTTTGTAATTTCTAGTTTAATTAGTAGCATTCAGATATATTAATTAATTCCATCTTTTTTAATCACTCCAATCCAATGAAATGCAGCTCCTTTTTTTTTATTTTTTTACCAGGAATTGATCAATACATAAATAATTAAACCAGTGAGTAAAACTTAAACTCATATGTGATACCAATGTTTTTGTGTGGGATGCATAGTTAGAGACAGTGTTGGGAAGCTGGTTGCAGCTCGGAATGCGGTAGTGCATGGCATTGATGACCCTGCTTTAGCTGAGGCAATGGGCTGTCAAGAGGCCTTGAGCTGGTTGAGGGACCTTCGTGTTCTAAGCATAACTGTTGAAATGGATGCATTACTAGTGGTTCAAGCATTACAGCGGGCTGGAGAAAACCATTCTTAATCTTTATTTAAAAAAAAAAAGAAAAAAAACTCACATGTCATACATAAATAATTAAACCAATGATTAATACATAATTATTATTTAGGAGAAATTTCATTACCATCGGTAATTAGAAATTAAACACATAATTATTATTATTATTATTTATTTTTTTTGCGGTCCTCTTTACCAGTCAATATAAAAGTAATTTTTTTTTTTTTGACCAAAGGGAGGGGAGGGGGATCCTGTGGGATTCGAACCGCCACGGGGGCTTCTTAGGGGGAAGCCTTCCCACCCAGGCCAAGAGGGACCACAAAAAAATTGGCGTCCATGGGAATTGAAATTTGAAACATTTAGGAATTGCATAGAATTGTTTGATTTAAATGGGCCATTTAAGCTTAGAAATACAAGATAATGGGCTGGGTTCTGCTCATTAACACTAGGTGATTGTGCCTGAACACTAGAAAAATATTTGGAACGAGGATTCTCAGATCATTAATTTTAGCTAGGAAAAAAAATTAACTATTGGATCAGCCGGTAAAAAATTATTCATGCTTATACAATGTTTACAGTTCGAATAGTGGTATGTATAGTTGTATTAAATTAGTTATTGAGAGATTTTTACTGTCCTTATAATTCTACCCGAATTGAATCGAATTAATTACAGTTTAGTACACTCTAAAATACCAACAGATAAAAAAATAATTTTAAAATTTGATCATATATAATCAAATCTCTAACTCATACAACAGGAATGGAGTTAATTTTTAACTCAAACAAAATGCAGACATCACTTGTGCTGTTGAAGGAAGATGAAAATTTTCAGGTACAAGAGAATTGCCATGTGGCTACCAGGCTAGATTTTCAGAAAACATGGAACTTTGTCTACCTTTGTAGACTTTGTGTGTAGAGGAAAATGTTAAAAGATAGCATATTCTGTCCGCATAGAAATGCTTCTGCTCCATAAATACATGAAATGCAGGGAGTTTGCCTTCTACTTTCCACTAACAGATGCTTAACATATATACCATCCAAATCCAAAGTATGTGATCTACGTGAAGAAATTAGAAAGAAAACTTATCATTAAAAAAACTTGTTCATCATTAATTAAATTTTGTTTAACTATCAAATACTATAAATAATAAAATAAAAAAAATTAAATCTACAAAAAAAAAAAAAAATTGTCCCCTCAATTTTATAAGGATAATGTTTCTTGTCGTGAGGAACAGTAAGTCATGTGGAGTAATTTTTATGTTTTTGCCCATATTTTTTTATAGCTACATTATTAAAAAAATTTAATTACAAGTTACAAATGTTTAAATTATTACACGATAAGTTCACTCAATGTATTTTAGGTTTTTAATTTCATCAATTTAATTAATTGTTAAAAAAATTAAAATTTTAGAAAAAATAAATTTAATTAATATTAGAGGAAATTAACAAAAAATTATTTACAAATTACAGATGTTTAAATCATTGTACGGTGGGTTTACTCGGTACATTTTAAGTTTTAAATCCTATTAATTTAATTAATTGTTAAAAAAATAAATTTTCAAAAAAAATAAAATTTAATTAATATTAAAATTGCATCCAAAAGTGTTTTTATCTTGCAGCATACAACGATATTGCGGCTGTCACCATCCATTTTATAATGATATATATAATATTTAACATTTAATAGTAATAAAATATTTAAACACTCCTAATTTAATTAAGGGTGTGATAATATTGGTGCTGCAAATATCATTTGAGGCCATGGGTGAAGATTTTATTAGATTTTATTATTTTTAAAAAAAGAACACATATGATCCATATGTTTAATTAAAAATCTTACTATGATAATTTTTTTTTATGTAGTTTGAATATGATTGGTGTAGTGTGGTTGTCCAAGATCTCACATCAAAGAATATTGTGCATTATCTAATTCATGGCCTTCATGTTCTCACTTAACAATCTTGGGTGTTTGAAAGATGCCCACTTCCTTTATTTGTCAATCACTAATTTGTCACTACCATTTTTTCCTAATTACATGCAAGCAAACCAAGATTTTTACATGTACTCCTCCCATATTATTTTTATTATTATTATTAGTATTATTATTATTGAGAAAATCAAGTTTCAGGTTGAGATTTTCACCATTGCATGCATATTGTCACAAATCCACATTGGGGAGGTCTTGGGATTATAAGCGTAGGAACTGCACATCCTAATAGATTAGTCTTTTAAGGAGAAGGTAATAGTCCCGTGATAAGTGGTATTAGAGCCGATCCTATTCCTCTCTAACGTGGGGCCCTCACGAGAGATATCAGGGCTAGGTAGGCCCGGACCGCCGGAGTATCAGAGCAACAGGTTAGTCCTTAGGTACCCGGATGGGTCCCTCTCCTCCGATATTTATGAAGCCGGTGCAATGAGGGCATTGCACAATCAGATGGGGTAGAATGTCACAAATTCCACATTGGAAAGTTGTGGGAGAGATCTTGAGCTTATAACCGTGGGCACTGCACACCCTAATAGACTAATTTTTTAAGGAAAAGATAATGGCCGGTGACAATATGCTCTATTGGCAAAATTTTCTAGTCCACATAGTAGAACCTGTTTGATAAAAATATCAAGAAGCCTAACTCTAGCCTACGATCTTTGAAGCACTTACAGTTTGACTTTAATTGTCTTCATTCTTCAACCTAGTCCACATGGTTCGCTGCTCCTCTTATATTTTGAGGTATGAATGCTACTCACTTTTTTGCCACATATTTTATATGAGTAAATTAGGATGAAAACTTAAAATCAGTAAATAGATAGGAAAATATAGAAATCAATAATTTTTTTTTCCACTATTACAAAGAGAGATTCAATTTCATATAAAATTAAATGTTTCGTAACATTTTATCTATTAGACCAATAATACGGGATAATAATTATATATTTTTTTCAAAATTATAAATTAACATGTTCATATATTTACAGGAATGAATTTTTTTAATAAAAATAATGATATTTTTCATTTAATTAAAAGTAATTTTATTTTGTAATCTATGATTTAAGCCATCAAATCAGAGAAATTAATTGTGCATAGTATATGGACGCATAAAAAGATGATTCGTAGTTTTTTTTTTTTCATTTAACTATCACCGTGGACTCGAGACCTTTCATACGCCGACAAGACAAGCGACTTAACCAAGACTCAGGGGCGTAGTTTGTTAGTTTGTGGCCCTATTGCTGAATACAATTTGTCAAATCTTTAAATGAATTTGGTGGCAAATGTAATTCAAAACACTCTAGAAATTAATTCAATATTTTTATTTTTTTCTGGACATCTCTACAAATTCAAGATGATTAGGCCACATTAACAGATGGGAATAATAATGGTAATAGACTAGGTGCATTAAAGTGTAACAGTAAGCTAGC
>CATIWK010318838.1:0-10977 GCA_949634005.1 Mallotus japonicus | reverse complement strand
AAGAATAACCTCCCAATCAAAAAGCAAATTAGGAATACTTGGGCACATTAGAATCTGAAAAGACCTAGTAAGGGTGGGTTCCAACAAACACACACACACACACACACACACACACACACACACACACACACATATATATATATATATGTATTAGGATGGCTAGTTAGCACTTTCACAAAATAAAGCTATACTTTGAATGGAGTCTCCATGATAAATCTGCCATCCTTTGAGACACTAGGTATGGTGCCTTGCTGAAAGAAGGTAACCTGCAACAGAAACAATAATTCAAGGGACACGCAATAAAAAACGATTGGAAAAAAAAAAAGATTGGGGATATTTCTTACTTGATCAGATTCAAGACCAAAGAACTTGTGACTTTCAAAAAATTTGCGTGTGGCTTCATCTGTAAATGGACTGGTCATTATGTACCAATGTATTGAAACTGAACCACCAGAACCTATTTGATGAAAACTATTAGGAATGTCAGATTGGTAGAAAATTCGGAACATTGAGAAATGAAACTCACTTTCACTGGCAGCTTGGGCAGCTAATCTTTGCACACATAGAATTCGCTCGGCTTGAAGTTGGAAAAGAGACTTGCCAGATGGAAGTCCGATATCTAAAATAAAAATGTACAGTATGGTAAAATTATATCATTTAATAAAAAAATGTGCGATGCACAAGACTGCAACAAAATTCTTCTCAAGTTAGATGAAAGTTAATTCCACAAGATCAAAGCTATCTTAAAGCCACGCAAATTTTTTTTTTTTTTTGGTGTGCTAAAGAAGACTTTTGCATAACTAGAACTTAATGAAGAGTGAGTTTTTTTTTTTTTTTTTTTTTTACAAGACCTATTTGAATTTATAAAAATAATCTAAAAATGAATTATTTGGGGAACCAATAACCAAGGGAAGCACATTTGAAAATGTGATTTTTTCTGGAACTAGTCTGCACCATGGCCACCTCAGACATACAAAATCTCCATAAGCTTTCACACCTTTATTCAATAAATGGAAACATGCAGAGTACATGCACAAGCGCATTGTTTTCTCCAATGCACCATGGCCACCTCAGACATAAAATCTCCATAAGCTTTCACACCTTTATTCAATAAATGAAAACATGCAGAGTACATGCACATGCGCATTGTTTTCTCCAATGTATTTTTAGAAAATGAGTTAGCTAATAGAGTAAACAGCCGTGTACTCCATTATTATTGGCATGTTCAATCCTTGGGCTATAATTCCAAAATACGCGATCCCATTAAATGAAAAAAAAAAATAAGAAAGAAAATCATAACCAAAGCATATGGTTTTCCAAATCAAATGATCATGACATATGACTCACTAAAACATCCTTTCGGATCTGAACTTCCCAGCCTTGTTCCCTGCATTTTCAATTCAAGAGAAAAAAAAAAGTTAAAGACTCAGTCAAGCACACGCTATGACAGAATAGAGGACAATAAGTACTTAACAACTAAAAGGGTACAATTGCAAAAGAAAGAAAAGCAAGCATACATGAGTCAAATGACAACACTTTTTTCTCACATCCTTGCAAACAAAATATAAGAATTAATTACACCATTTCTCCAAGCCATAACTCATTGAAAGCACAAAGCCTAATATGGCCACATGCATGCAGCGTAAAGATCGACAAAGAATGGGTGGAAAGTGAAAACTGTTTTGGCCTGCCTAAATTTCATCCAGAAAAAAAACTACCAACTTCTTTGGTACAATAAGAGCAAAAATATAATAAAACCCCAGACAGGACAGAAGCAACCATCATTTTTACTGCCACATAAATAATCCTGAAACTTTTCATTGGCTGAAATTGAATTGGAACTAAAAGCCATGGTTATACCCACTTCAACCTCAAAAGAGAAATTAGCATGCACTGTGCACTTTAATAAAATAAAAAGGTCAGCAAGATTCACAAGTTAACAGTGATAATAATGAAAACAACAAGTCAAGAGTGCGGCAAAAGGAACTTAGATGGTTTATGTAACTGAAAATGTTAATGCTCAGTTTTAGGACACCCCAAATATTGGGCCAGAGAGTATGAAACATTACTTGTACACAATCTGTGAGTGTGTGTCTGCACATGCGTGCATATGTATAATTTTAATAAACAAGGGGAAAGAATTTTTTTTTTTTTTTTAAAAAAAAAGTGTGCACAAATCATAAAGCATCTTTATGGTGAGCTATAATTAATCACAAAACAAAATCAGACAGCTTAGTCTCCTTTACTTTTTGAGATTATTAGATAAAGAAACATATCAATCAGCAAAATGCCAAAAGTGGACATCCCAAAAAGCAACATTATACCAACTAGTGAGGGATAGAGATAGAGACAAAGAACCAAATTTTTTTTTTCTTTTCCTTTTTTTTATAAAAGAATAGTAAACAAATAACTATTCATTGAACAATTTTATGGATCCTGATCTATAAAATCACAGAGCAAAACTAATGATCTGTTTTAACATAACACCAACAATAATAAAAGCAGCAGCATAAAACCAAAAGTATAACATAGCGTAAAAAGATTAAAGATTCGTCAAGCAGCAAAAGTATGCATCTAAATTACATCATTGAATTATAAGTACCTTCCTTTTTTAAAATAAAAGTGGAATCATTAAGCCATTAATTAGTACATCTATACATCGCCAAAAGTACCTGGCCGCCGGATAAAAGCAAAACAGCTAACTTGCCGTTAGATATAGCTTTCAATCCCATTTTCCACCACCTCTCTCTATCTTCCAAAGTTCTCTCTTCCACCGTCGACACATTTCCCTCCGGCACCGGCTCTATAGCCGCAACCGGTAATCCTGCAATTAATTTATAGTAATTATAATAATAATAATTGAAAATCATATAAACAAACACACAAATTAACTAGCATGTCATGTCACCTTGTGAACTAAGTGAACATCGAATCATCCGATCCAACCTTGGAAGATCTAAATTCTGCAAATCCAAATAAATTAATTATCTTTCAAATTCTGAGTTTAATCAGATCATTACTGCACTTTCAAAAAAAAAACACACACACACACACACACACACAAAACAGAAAAATTCATTAGAGTTGGAAATTGACCTCGATGTCCTTGACTAGGAAGTCACGTTCGTCAGGAGAAAGCTGATCCCAAAGCGCAAAAACATCTTCCTGACCATAATCTTTGAGTCGTTCGAGTAAAGCTTGTGGAGGTTGTGAAGATGCAGGTAGTGGTTGGGGTGGTGGTGAAGATGCGTTGGTGGTTTCAATTGGTTCTCTCATTTTTTGTTTTCTTTTTCTTCTTCAGAAATGAAGAGAGTGTGAGAGTGAGATTTCTACTGAAATGTCAAAACAATTCAATTTCGTGTGCGTGAAATATTTCAGTTCTGGTTTATGGTTAAAAGAGTGGGAAAAAGAGAACGCTAATAGTAGCGAGGAAGACAAGAATCAATCGGTAACCACCTACTTCATCCAGAATGACGAATTTGCCTTTGTTTACAAACTAATATTACATGGACTGCTGTGCGTATGTGACTTGGTTTTGGTACAAATTCCTCACCGACGCCTTCAAAGTTTAAAGTACACGCCACACGCCATTCCGCTCTCTTTGTCGGCTAAAAGGTCAATTCGGCACCATCAAAGTTTAATTTTCTCCCAAAATTAAGTTTTTCGCCAAATTACCTAAAGTCTTATGCGACTTAGTCGATCTACCCCAATTTCTCACCTAATTAAGGAGCAAATGGTGCATTACATTTACATGGTGCTTAAAAAAAATTCTTTTTAAGACAATGATAATGTTTTTAGGCTCTTTCTACAGTATAATCATTTGTATCTATACAAATAAAATTAGAACCATTAAATTAATTTTTATTTAATTACAACCATTGATTATTCTTGCATATCAATACCCATAATATGCATCAATGGTTAGGATTAAATAAATATTAATCTAATGGTTATATTTTCATTTGTATAAATACACACGTTTGTACTGAAAAATGGCTCTTTTTTTGGTACGATAAAGAGGTTGTTGCATAGTGGAACTATTTGTATCTATGCAAATCTGCATTTAGCTTGCTATCACATGTTAGTTACTGCGTACAGTAGATTCTAGCCTTAAGAAAAATGCAATTGTTGGCTGTTCTATTCCTTTATGTTTTGTGCACAATAAATGAAAAATTAGCAGTGAAAAATTATAACAAGAAGAAAATGGGAGGACTAACGTGCAGTACTTGTAATATAAAATTTTGTGACGATGCCAAAAAAAAGCTCCATTACAAATTCGATTGGCATCGCTACAATTTTAAACGCAAGGTTCCTTTTCTTCTTCTTCTCTCTCTGTCTCTTGCTTATATGTTACTTATTTCAATTAAGGTTGCTACATCTCTTTTTTTTTTCTTTTCATCTATGTTTTTTTAATTCTTTGAAAAACTTTATTATTATTATTATTATTATTATTATTATTATTATTATTATTATTATTATTATTGTTGTTGTTGTTGTTGTTGTTGTTGTTGTTGGTGGTGGTGGTGATGCGGTAGTGGTGGTGGTGTTTTAGTTGTTTAATTGATTGAAAAATTTATTGAATGCTTATATCGTTTTTGGTATCAAACTGTATTAAAAAATGATGTGTTTTATAAATGATTATTAGTTCATTTGTGAAGGAAAAATTAAGAAACAAAGAATCAGAATAACTTACGGGTTTCTTCTGCCGCAAATTTGAAATTACAATAACACTTGTATCACTAGTCTATGAAAAGGAATCACAATGTGGAAACTTTTTCTAATTTTCACAACCTAAATATCCATTGTGTAGAGAAAGTGAGATACAGAGAATTTTTCAGAGAGAGCCTTTCTTTTTTATTTCATGTATTCATCTTCTTAGAAAAAAAAAATCTCTGCTTTTTTTTTTTTACATACAATAACTCCCTTTTGGGAGTTGTTGATTGAATGAGGTAGTTTTTTAATTAAATAATGGATTCGGGTTGACCTATCATGGGTGACTCAATCCATATTCTAACATCTCCCACTCGCACATGATAGGATCAACTTGTCTTTGTTTATTTGCACAATTTCATACTTGATAAATAGGTCACGCGACCAACATACTTCGAGAGCTCACTTGATATACATTTATTAAGAATATATCTATGCTCGAAAAAAAGTATTTGAATATGTTTTGTATGTTGTACCCTAGATTATTTATCACACTTTTATCTCTCATGATCTCATTTATAATTATATTATCTTGCATTCATAATTATATTTTATCACAAAAATAAATATAATTGGTCGACCTATGAATACAACTTAGTGTAATAATTATCATAAACTATGATCTTTCCTTATTTTGATTCTCACAATTTCTATTTAACTTGCTTTTCCAGAATTGTTCTAATAGATCGAATCGCCCATGATCTTTTGGTAACATCCAAAGATAGCAAACATTAAATACAAATTTTGAGAAACAAATAAAAGTCATGAGGGTACCAATTGTAATCTCAAGGGTCTCACACAATAATAAGTTGAGATCTATACTTTTATTACCCTTATTGGTCGAGTTATTTTGCACATATGGTATGAATTATATGCTACATTATTGTTCTCTTTTCTTATGGAGTGTATGTCTTTTCTTCTTTTAATACTGTACAGACTATAGTTCAGACATACCCAATGTCTAACTTGAGTTCACATACATACTCATTCTATTTCTCATCAGAACTCCAATCTGGCAACAAGACAGATTAAAATGATATTATTCAATATGCACTTTTAGTCCAATCTATTATTGCATTTCCGACATTCATATTTAAACTTGAGCTCCCTATTATCACTTAGATAATTAAGTTTAAATTTTTCTCATCTCTATTTACACAAAGCAATAAAGGTGATTGCCTGTGTGAGAAGGCCAATCTTATATCTGTCCGACATACTTCTACTATTATGTACTCAACATAATTTGTGTGTATGCCATATGAAATAAAATACTGAACTTAGTAGTCATCAATATAAAAATTAAAAAGCATTGTTGAATAAACATAAAATGGAAAGAACTGCAATTGTCTTCCAAATGAATATAATATATTTACATCAGAATCTATGCATTCCTAAAGATCTAACATGACTGATAAAAGTTTTTATAGGTATGGGTTTAGTAAAAGGATCTGCAACCATTTTGTGCATAGATATATGACTTCCTTTTGTGCAACCATGTCTCTCACAAAATTATACTTGATGTCAATGTGTTTGGTCTTTAAGTGATATTTGGAATCTTTCGTGAATGCGATTGCAGCTAGACTATCGCAATTCACTAATACTATATTTGATGCATTTTCTTTGATTCCCAAATGACTGGAAAAAAATTTAAACCAAACAACTTCTTGCACTACTGCTGAAAATGCCACAAATTTAGCTTCCATTATAGATAAGGCTATACATGATTGTTTCTTTACTACTCCATGAAATTGCTCCATTATTTAGTAAGAAAACATATCCTAAGGTTGATTTCCTCTCATCTAAATCTACTCCCCGATCAGCATTCGTATAGCCCATAAGATGTAAATCATTTCCTTGATAGCATAATGAATAGTTTGCAGTGCCTTTGAGGCACCGAAGTATCATTTTGACAACTTTCCAATGGGTTTTTCCTGGATTAGATTGACATCTGCTTACCATTCCAACAATAAAGCAAATATCAGGTATTGTGCACATCATAGCATACATTAAACTTCCAACAACACTTGAATAAGGAACTTTTGCCATTTGTTCCTTTTCTTGTGGAGTCTTTGGACATAATTTCAAACTTAGACTTTGATCTTTTATGATAGGAGTATCAATGGGCTTGCAATCTTGCATATGGAATCTTTTAGGAATTTTCTTAATGTATGACTCTTGTAAAAGAGCTAACATCCTCTTAGAATGATCCCTAGTTATTTTACGCTTAATATATAGGCAGCTTCGCCCATGTCCTTCATCTCAAAATTAAAGGATAGCCATGCTTTCACAGTTAATAAGTACTCCTTATCATTTTCAGCCAATAGTATATCATCCATATAAAGTGATAGAATCACAAATTTATTTTTAGATCTTTTGACATACACACAGTGGTCTTCATCTATCATTATAAAATCATATTAAATGATTGCTAGATGAAACTTTAAATACCACTGTCTAGAATATTTCTTAAGTCCATAAATTGATCTTAATAATTTGCATACTTTATGCTTTTGGCCTTTAGCAATAAAACCAATTGGTGGTTCCATATAGATTTCCTCTTCTAGTTCTCCATTTAGAAATGCAGTTTTTACATCCATTTGATATAACTCTAAATCCAAACTGGCAACTATTGCTAGAATCAAGCGTATGGAGGTAAATCTCACAATAGGGGAGAAGGTTTCTTCATAATCAATTCCCTCTTGTTGTATATAGCCTTTAGCTATAAGACGTGTCTTATATCTTTCAATTGAACCATCAACTTTACGTTTGATTTTAAGAACCCATTTGTTCCTAATTGTTTTATGTCCTTGTGGAAGATTAACTAATTCCCATATATTGTTTGATCTCATAGACTCCATATAATCTTCCATTGCTTTCAACCACTTTTCTTTAGTGGAGCAGGTAAGAGCTTTATTAACGCTCTTAGGTTCTTCACCATCTTGCATTACAATCATAAAAGTTTCCCTATCAATAGGAAAATAATGTTTAGGAATAAATCCACGATTGTCAAGATTTATGATTCTATAGGGTTATCTATATAGCCTTGCTCCTATTTGGATGAGATACTATTTGATTTCTGATACATGCATTAAACAATTTATAACAATCAAATCATCTTAATCTCCTAATTTCATAAAGTGACAAATCTTGATTTATCTCACCCTTAGTTGGAAAGTCATTTTCTAGAAAAATAACATCTCGAGATTCAAACTCAGTTACACTCCCACTTGATTGTTCACTAATGAATACATATCCTTTTGAATGTTCAGAGTATCTTATAAATATACTCTTCTTTCCTCTTAGACCCAGTTTGCCATGTTGATGAGCCGATTCATGAACATAGGCTGCACAACCCCAAGGCCTTAAATTACTTAAATCAGGCTTTTCTTTTAGTGATGTTCATCCAAGCCCAAGTTCATGGCCAAATAACTTCCAAGTGAGCAATGATGCATTTAAAGTCCAAAAAGGCCCAATGACAATATCAAAATCAAAGAAGTTGCAAGAGGCTTTAATTGGACTCATTCAAGACATATGGAAGGCCCAATATAAAAATACAATTCCAATCAATAAAGGACAAGTGGAGGCCCAAAGAATTATGTTTACATCATCAAATCAAGTGGAAAATGCACCAATAACTAATTCAGCACCTGATGCATTTTTTGGAAATTTTGGAAAGTTACAAAGAGTGTTAATGCAAGCAATAACACCCTTTGTATAACCTAAAACGTTTTCTAAGCTATTACAACAGCCTAATAACTTATTAAAAGTTATTTTTAATATAATAACTCATGGGGTTACTATTTATGGCTAACATATATGTTAGAAAGTGATTAATACCATTAATGTTATATTTGCAAAATAATGTCTGTAAAGAATAGTTATAATCCCATGTTTTAGTATCTAAAATAGGTGTGTGTGCTTGGCTTTGTCTCCTATATAAATGAATCCTTTTCTTCTTTGTAAGGCAAAATACATTTTGAATAAAATTGAGTTTCTTTGGTAAGAAATTTGCTTTTAAGTTCTTATATGAACTTTGTGACTTATCAAGCATTGTTTGGCTTGTGTCATCAAAATCTAAGGAGATTAGGTAATAAGGGAAAGTGACTTAGGTAATAAGGGAAAGTGACTTAGGTAATAAGGGAAAGAATGAGGCAAAACTAACCCAAACTAGGGAGATTCAATGTTTTAAATGTTTGGGGCATGGGCATGTTGCTAGGGAATGTCCAAATAGAAAAACTATGATTTTAAAGGATCGTAATTTTGAATCAAAAAGTGAGAAGGAGAATGATGATGAAATACCACCTTTAGAAGATTGTAGTGATGTTGAGTATGCCAAGGCTGATAATCTAGTTGTATAAAGAACATTGAGTGTGTAAAATAAAATAGAAAACCATGGGGAACAAAAGGAAAATTTATTTCATACTCATTGTTTGATTTCTAATAAATTGTGCAATATGATTATTGATGGAGGAAGTTGTACTAATGTTGCATTTTTTGGGTATATTGTTAATGATAAGGGAATTCATGTAGACCAAGAAAAGGTAAGAGTAATTAAAGAATGGCCAACACCCACTAGTGTGCATGATGTTAGGAGTTTTCATGGTTTAGCTAGTTTTTATAGGAGATTCATTAAGAATTTTTCTACAATAGTTGCACCATTAACTGAATGCATAAAGAAAAATGTTGGTTTCAAGTGGGGAAAAAAGCAAAATGAGGCTATTAACTTGTTGAAAGACAAACTTTGTAGTGCACCTTTATTATCTTTGCCCGATTTTACTAAGCGTTTTGAAATTGAGTGTGATGCAAGTGGCATAGGTATAGGTGGAGTCTTGCTACAAGAAGGCAAGCCCATTGCATACTTTAGTGAGAAGCTAAGTGGAGCTAGTCTAAACTACCCAACTTTTGACAAAGAATTCTATGCATTGGTGAGAGTCCTTAAAACATGGCAACATTACCTTTGCTACAAGGAGTTTATAATCCACACCGACCATGAATCATTGAAGTATCTCAAAGGTTAAGGCAAGTTGAGCAAGAGACATGCCAAATGGGTGGAGTTCATTGAAACCTTTCCATACATCATCAAGTATAAGCAAGGTAAAGAGAATGTGGTAGTCGATGCTTTGTCTAGAAGGTATGCCTTAATCTTTAAACTTGATGCAAAATTATTGGGATTTGAGTATATCAAAGATCTTTATCCTAATGACCATGATTTTGTTAATGTTTAAGGGGCATGTGAGAAAGGGGGTTTTGATAAGTTTTATAAGCATAATGGTTTTCTTTTCAGAGAGAACAAATTATGTGTGCCATAAAGTTATTTGAGAGAACTACTTGTGAGAGAGGCACATAGTGGAGGTCTAATGGGGCATTTTAGGATTAAAAAGACCTTAGATGTTTTAACCGACCATTTTTTTTACCACACATGAAGAGGGATGTTTCGAGATTTTGTGAAAAATGCATCACTTGCAAACAAGCCAAATCCAAAGCAATGCCTCATGGTTTATACACACCTCTTCCTATACCAAATGAACCTTGGGTAGACATTTCCATGGACTTTGTTTTAGGATTACCTAGGTCAAAGGGGGGGGGGGGGAGATTCTATTTTTGTTGTTATTGACAGGTTTAGCAATATGGCACATTTCATTCCATGTCATAAAACGGATGATGCAACTCATATTGCAAATCTCTTCTTTAAGGAGATTATCAGGCTACATGGAGTTCCAAGAACAATTATGAGTGATCGTGATGTCAAGTTGCTAAGCCACTTTTGGAAGACCTTATGGGGAAATATGGGAACTAAACTCTTATACTCTACAACTTGTCATCCATAAACGGATGGACAAACAGAGGTGGTCAATAGAACTCTATCAATACTATTGAGGGCTGTCATCCAAAAGAACTTAAAAAATTGGGAAGAATGCTTGCCACATGTTGAATTTGCTACATGGTACCACCAACCATTCGCCATTTGAAGTTGTATATGGGTTTAATCCTTTAACACCATTGGACCTATTACCATTACCTATGGAGAAAGCGAATTTGGAACGGAAGCAAAGAGTTGAATTTGTCAAATCTTTACATGAGAAAGTTCGCACACAAATTAAGAAGAAAACACTCTAATATGAAAAGCAACACAACAAAGGAAGGAAGCAAGTCATATTTGAACCCAGAGATTGGGTGTGGGTGCACTTAAGGAAAGAAAGGTTTCCTAATCAAAGGAAATCGAAGTTAATGCCAAGAGGAGATGGTCCTTTCAAAGTGCTACAACAC